>PVJI01001453.1:0-180946 GCA_004026765.1 Micronycteris hirsuta
AGACCCAAATTTTGTCCTTTGGAATGCATATATCTGCATGTTAGCATCCCTTTAGAGCAATAAAAAAGTATAAAAATAAACGTATTTATACACTACCCGCATTCTACCACTAGTCTACAAAAAACGTATTTATACGTCTCCCGCATTCCACTACCAGTCAACGTAAAACGTATAAGTACGTCTCCCGACTACAATGTGTAAAAAATTTGAGCCCAGTTAGCCACCATGAGCCCTTCTTAGTAGGTGTCTTTTCTTTCCTCACTGACAAACTGTAGCTAAGAAATGGGCCCACCAGCCATCCTCGCTGTGGGGCTATTTTGCTGAAATCATGATGTGAATTTGGGGGAGGGTATTCTGCCTTTCTAATCTCCATGCTCCTGGAAATAGCATGACATTTTGAGTTTTTAACCATGCTACATTGTTAGAACTGGGCATTTGTCTTTCTTTTATAGAAAGTGAACTTGGAGCTTCACCTCTCTGATCTTTTACTTTTTTAAATTGAAAGAAGCAAGATGACTAAAGAGATGGGTCATGTCTTTTCCATCTCTTTGACATTTTATCTAACTGTAAACTTTAAGACTGAGATCTTCAGGTACTGAACAAAATTCATACAGGATCAAAGTTTATACTAGCCTCCCTTCCCCTTCCCTTCCATTCCCTTCCCACCTTCTGACTTATACATATCTACCAGGTGTCAGACATTGTATCACCCTTTTCCTGCTACACATTTTGTACCACATGTATTAGTTTGCTGGGGCTGCCGTAAATGAGTACCACAGACTGCCTGACTTAAACAATGGAATTTTTTCCCTCACTATTGTGGAGGCTAGAAGCCTGAGATCAAGGCATTGATAGGGTTGGTTTCTTCTGAGGTCTTTCCCTGGCTTGTAGATGGCCCTCTTCTCTCAATGTTTTTACATGGTTTATCCTCTGTAAGTGTCTGTGTCCCAATTTCCTCCCTTATAAAGACACCAGTCATATTGGATTAGAGCCAATCCTAATGATCTCATTTAACTTAGTTTCCCCTCTAAAGACTTTGTCTCTAAATACACTCGTATTCTGAAATGATAGGGGTTAGAACTTCAACATATAAATTTTAGGGAGACACAATTCAGCCCATAATACCACATATAGATTTTATACCTTGTCTTCATTTGTATATGTCAAAGTGTATTAGATGAGTCCAAACGAAATATTGTTTATAAAAATGGTTGAGTTGTCAACTCCTAAAAAATGTGCTTGAAAAAGTTAGGCATACAGACTTTTGTAAATGGTGTTTGAAATAGAATGTGTGTCAGCACAGGAGTGTCTAAGAAGGAGAAAGTTGGATATAAAAGGAATACAGGGAAAAAGAAAAGAATTGTCTTTATCCTCAATCCTAATCAAGTATTCTGAACCTATTATAACAGAGAGTTTTGGACTAAAACTGTATAAGGCTTAGACAAATTCATCTTGTTTTTTATTAACTTTATTTTTCAGTCACTGACATTTAATATTATTTTGTATTAATTTCAGGTGTACAGAAAATTGTTTAGATAATCAAATAATTTACAAAGTGACATTTGTGGTATTTCAAGCACCCACCAGTTATCATACTTAGTTATTACAATATTGATGACTATATTCCATATGCTATGCTTTACATCCCCGTAATTATTTTGTATCTACCAATTTGTACTCGATTCCTTCAACATTTTCACCAAACCCCCACCCTTCTAGTAACCATCAGTTTGTTCACTGTATCTATGTGTCAGTTTCTGTTTTGTTTGTTCATTTATTTTGTTCTTTACACTTTGCATATAAGCTAATCATATGATATTTGTCTTTCTCTGACTGGCTTACTTAACTTAACATGATACTCTCCAGGTCTACCCATGCTGTCACAAGGTAAGATTTATTTTTTTAATGTCCAAATAGTATTCCATTGGTAAATGTACCACAGCTCTTTTATCCACTTATCTACTTATGGGCACTTGGGCTATTTCCATATCTTGGCTGTTATAAATAACACTGCAATGACCATAGGGATGCATATAATCTTATAAATTATTGTTTTAGATTTTGTTGGCTATATTCCCAGAAGTAGAATCACTGGGTCATAAGGCAGTTTCATTTTTAATTTTTTTGAGGAACATCTATTCTGTGCTCCATTTTGTCTGCACCAGTCTGCACTCCCACTAACAGTGCAAAAGGGCTCCCTTTTCTCTGCATCTTTGCCAGCACTTGTTGTTTGTTGGTTTATTGATGATAGCCATTCTGACAGGTGTGAGGTGATATTGCATTGTGGTTTTAATTTACATTTCTCTGATGATTAGTGACATTGAGCATCTTTTCATATGTCTACAGGCCATCTGTATGTCCTATTTGGAGAAGGGTCTATTGTGGTCCTTTGCCCATTTCTTAATTAGATTGTTTGTTTTCTTGGTGTTGAGTTGTATAAGTTCTGTATAAGTTTTAGATATTAGTTCATTATGACATGTATTGTTGACAAATATGTTGTCCCATTCAATGGATTGTCCTTCCATTTTGTTCATGGTTTCGTTTGCTGTACAAAAATGTTTTCATTTGATATGCTTTCATTGGTTTATTTTTTCTTACATTTCCCCTGACTGAGGAGACATATCAGAAAAAATATTGCTAAGAGAAATATCTGAGCTTTTACTTCCTGTGTTTTCTTCTAAGAATTTTATGGTTTTGAATCTTACATTTCAGTCTAATCCATTTTGAATTTATTCTTTTTATGGTGTAAAAAGGTGGTCATTTCATTTATTTTCATGTATCTGTTCAATTTTCCCAAACCACCTATTGAAGAATGTTTTTACCCCATTGTGTGTTCTTGCCTCCTTTGTCGAATATTAATTGACCATAAAGGTTGAGGTTTAGTTCTGGGCTCTCTATTCTGTTCCATTTATCAAAGGTGTCTGTTTTTATGCCACTATCATACTGTTTTGATTACTATAGCCTTGTAATATAGTTTGATATCAGGTAGCATGATACCACCAACTTTGTTCTTCTGTCTCAGGATTGCTATGTTATTCAGACCTTTTGTGGTTCCATATAAATTTTTGAATTATTTGTCCTAGTTCTGTGAAAACACCATCAATATTTCGATAGAGATTGCTTTGAATCTATAGATTGCCCTATTTAGGATGTACATTTTAATGATGTTAATTCTTCTTATCCATGAATGCTGTATATGCTTCCATTAATTTGTATCTTCTTCAGTTTCTTTCTTCAATGTCATAATTTTCTGAGTACAGGTATTTTATCTCCTTGGTTAAATTTATTCCTAGTTTTTTGTTGTTGTTGTTGCAATTGAAGATAGGATTGTTTTCTTAGTTTCTCTTTCTGATTGTTCATTATTGGTTTATAAAAATGCAACAACGTTTTGAATATTTATCTTGTATCCTCCTACTTTACTAAATTTATGTATCAGTTGTAGTAGTTTTCTGGTGGAATCTTTAGGGTTCTCTAGAGTATCATGTCATCTGCAAATAATACCAGTTTTACTTTTTTCTTTCCTATTGGATGCCTTTTATTTCTTCCTATATGATTGCTGTTGCTAGGATTTCCAATGCTGTGTTGAATAAAAATGGTGAGAATGAAAATACTCATCTTGTTCTTGATCTTAAGGAAAACACTTCAGTTTTTTCTTTTGAATGTGATGTTAGCTCTGGGTTTGCTATAAATGGGCTTTATTATGTTTAAGTATGTTACCTCTATTCCCACTTTGCTGGCACTTTTTGTTATAAATGGGTGCTGGATTTTGTGCAGTGCTTTTTCTATATCTATTTATGTAATCATATGATTTTTATCTTTCATTTTGTTAATGTGGTGTTTCACATTAATTGATTTGCGGTTGTTGAACCAGCCTTGGATCCAGGAATAAATCCTACCTGATGATTGTGTATGATTTTTTAATGTGTTACTGGATCTGGTTTGCTAATATTTTGTTGAGGATTTTTGCATCTATGTTCATCAGGGACATTGGCCTATAATTTTCATTCTTTTTAGTGTCTTTATCTTTTTTGAAACCAGAGTAATGCTGGCCTAGTAAAATGACCTTGGGAGTCTTCTCCACTCTTGAATTTTTTGTAATAGTTCAATGAGGATTGGTATTAATTCTTCTTTGAATGTTTGGTAAAATTGGCCTGTGAAGCCATCCAATCCAGCACCTCTGTTTGTTGGGAATGTTTTGATTACTGCTTCAATTTTATTTGTTGTAGTTGATCACTTAAGATTTTTTTTGTCAATTTTTTTCGTGATTTATTTTTGGAAGATTGTATGTTTCTAGGAATTTATCCATTTCTTCCAGATTGTCCAATTTGGTCCATGTAATTGTTTGAAGTATTTTCTTATAATCCTTTTTATTTAAATGGTGTCAGTTGTTACTTCTCGTTCATTTTAGATTTTTGTTTATTTGGATCCTCTAATTTTTTTCTTGTTGAGTCTGGTTAAGGGTTTATCAATCTTGTTTTTCTCTATGTCATTTATTTCTGCAGCAGTCCTTATTATATCCCTCCTTTTACTCACTTTGAGCTTTGTTTATTATTCTTTTTCTAGTTCATTTAGGTTTCAGGTTAGATTTTTATATGAGATTTATCTTGTTTCTTGAGGTAGACCTGTATTGCTGTGCATTTCCTTCTTTGGACTACTTCCAGTATGTCCCATGGATTTTAGGTCACTGTGACTTCAATTTCATTTGCCTCAAGGTATGTTGCTTTCTTCCTTGATCTTGCTAACCATTTAGTGTTTAAGAACATGTTATTTAGCCTCAATGTACTTATGTGTGTTTGACTTTTTTTCTTGTAATTGATTTCTAGTTTTATACCATTGTGTTTGAAAAGACGTTTGATATGATTACAGTGTTCTTAAATTTACTGAGGCTTGTTTTATGTCCTAACATGTGGTCTGTTTTGGAAAATGTTCCATGTGCAGTTGAAAAGAACATATACCCTGCTGCTTTGGAGTAAAATGCTCTGAAAATATCAATTAAATCCATCTGATCCAATGCATCATTTAAGGAGCTGTCTCCTTGTTTATTTTCTGTCTAGAAGATCTATCCATTGACGTCGTGGGGTGTTAAAGTTTCCTACTATGCCTGTACCACTATAAATCTCTCCCATTATGTCCAGCAATATTTGCTTTCTATATTTAGGTGTTTCCATATTGAGTGAATAAATATTTACAAGGGTTATATCCTCTTGTTGGATTGATCCCTTTAAAAAAATTTTGTTGTTGTTGTTCAAGTACAATTGTCTCCATTGTCACCCCACCATGGCCCCTACCCCACCAACCCCACCTCCCTCCCTCGATCCTACCCCTTTGGCTTTGTCTATATGTCCTTTATACATGTTCCTTGAAGGCCTTCCCCTATTATTCCCTATTATCCTTCTCCCTTCTCCCTTCTGGTTACTGTCAGTTTGTTCTTTATTTTAATGTCTCTGGTTGTATTTTGCTTGCTTGTTTGTTTTGTTGATTAGGTTCCACTTGTAGGTGAGATCATATGGTATTTGTCTTTTACTGCCTAGATTATTTCACTTCGCATAATGCTCTCCAGTTCCATCCATGCTATTGCAAAGGGTAGGAGTTCATTCTTTCTTTCTGCTGCATAGTATTTCATTGTGTAAATATGCCACAGTTTTTTGATCCACTCATTTATTGATGGGCATTTAGGTTGCTTCCAGCACTTGGCTATTGTAAATGGGACTGATCCCTTTTTCAATTGTTTAATGTCTTTATCTTTTATTATAGCCCTTGTTTTAAAATCTATTTTGTCTGATGTCAGTATTGGCACTCTAGATTTTTTTTGTTTTTATTTATATAAAATATTATTTTCCATTCCTTGTGTTGAGTCTATGTACCTTTTGATTTGAAGTCTTTTATAAACAGCATATTTGAGATCTGTTCAGAAACAATCCAACCATTGTTAATGTAATGAGAATGGTTTGCACAACATCTATGTAACACAACAGCCAAGGAGAGTCAACTGGAATGCACATGTGTGAACAATAATGACTTACTAGTCAGTGAGGGTGGTAGACACCATTGAATGAGCATGTGTACAGCATTCAAAATGACCGATCTAGTAGAGCAACAAATCTGCATCAAATTTTGCACTAAATTTGAACAATCCTCCACAGAAAGTATTCAGATGATTCAGAAGGCTGCAGCTGTGGGCAACTGATGATTGGCAGCTTCATCACAACAATGCATCCACTCATTCATCATGTCTTGTGCAGAGATTTTTGGTGAAATATCAAATAATCCAGGTGACTGAGCCCCCTATAGCCCAGATTTGGTACTCTGTTACATCTTGCTTTTCCCAAAACTGAAATATCCTTTGAAATGGAAGAGATTTCAGACCCTCATTGAGATTCAGGAAAATACAATGGGGAAGCTGATGGCAATTGGGAGAACTGTGTGAGGTTCCAAGGTGCCTGCTTTGAAGGGGACTGAGGTGTCATTGTCCTATGTACAATGTTTCTTGTATTTTATATCTTCAACAAATGCCTCTATTTTTCATATCACATGGCTGAATACTTTCTGGGACTTCATATATGAGTCTTCTTTTCATATGTTTTCAGCTACTCTTTGTCTTTTTTATTGCATTTATTGGGGTGACATTGGTTAACAAAGTTATAGGTTTCAAGTGTACAATTCTATAATACATCATCTATATACTGTATTGCCTGTTCACCATACAAAGTCAGTCTTTGTATGGTATCTGTCACTATTTATCCCCACTTTACCTTCTTTTACTTTTCCCACCTCCCTTTCCTTCTTATAACCACATTAGTGTTGTCTGTGTCTATAAGGTTTTTGTTTTTCTGCTTAATCCCTTTACCTTTTTCACCCAGCCCTCCAACCCCTCTTTGTTATGACAGCTGTCAGTCTGTTTCCTGTATCTATGAGCCTTTATCTATTTTGTTTATTTATTTGGTTTATTAGATTTCACATGTAAGTGAAATCATTTAGAATTTGTCTTTCTCTGGCTGACTTATTTTACTTAGCATGATACCTTCTAGGTCCACCCATGTTGTCACAAATGGTAAGAAATCGTTCTTTTTATGGCCAAGTAATATTCCATTGCATATATGTACCACAGCTTCTTTTTTTCTTTATAAGAGTGGGACATTTTATTTTTTTTAAAGATTTTATTTATTTTATTTTTAGAGAGAGGGGAAGGGAGGGAGAAAGAGAAGGAGAGAAACAGCAATGTATGGTTGCTCCTCACATGGCCCCCACAGGGACCTGGCCCACAACCCAGGCATGTGCCTTGACTGGGAATTGAACCGGGACTGCTTGGTTCCCAGCCCGTGCTCAATCCACTGAGCTACACCAGCCAGGGCTAAGAGCGGGACATTTTAATGTAGCCAGCTCATTTCATTAGAAATAAATAAGTTACTTGTTTCAAGTTGTCCTGAAAATTCAGACACGAGTATTGATTTTTAACCTGGATATCATACTTCTCTTTGTCTTTGATTCTATATTAAAATGGTGAGAGACTGAGTCCTAATAACAGAACTTTCATATTACACTAGTAATATTCATATGTATCCTGTTCTTTACTAACTTCTATTCTCCTTTGGATCTGCCGTGTCTTCAATTATCAGTAGATGACATTACTTTAGACTTCTCAGCCATTAAAATTCTTCACTTCTTCCAGCTTCCTGCCACCAAACCTTTATTCTTCCTCTCTTATGATGGTGAAATAGGGGTCCTTTCTTTTATCTAAGGCTAATACCTCTGCCTGAGTTTTGAATTTCATCTTTCCTCCTTTTTCACTGCCTCTACCCTTTTTGTTATTTCCTATATTTTATCCCCTCACTCACTCTCCATTGCCTCAATGTTCCCCATATTTTTACATGCTTTAAGTTTCTATCCGAAGGAAGACCACCTTTCTGAATTTCCCATTTCCCTCCAATTACTAACTCACTTTACTCCTCAAATTCAAAGAAAAGCTTCTTGAGTTTTCTGTAATCTATCTTTCTACTTCCTCATTTCTCATTTATTCCTGAACCCATTGCAGTCTGGTGTCATACTTACCCCTATATAGAAACTATTCTCATTGAAATAAACAAAAAATTACAATGGCTTCCCTGTTATCAATGTAATGGTTATTGTGTAACTCTTATAGTAGTTAACTACTCTTCAACTTAGCACTGTTGATCAATCCTTTATTCCAGAAATACCATTCCTTTGGTTTTGACAATAACACAGTATCAGTCAGGGTGAGTTAGCTTATGTTACAATAAAAAACATCCTTTATATCCCTAATAGATGGACTTAGGGTGTGGGGATTCTTTTCACATGCATGGAGAAATGCTGCCATGGGATTCACGCATCTGAGCAAGGCTCTGTGTGAAAAAAACACTCCCGAGTGGGCCAGCGTGATCCATGTCCATGGAAAAAGAATTCTCTGATGGGAATCTGGCTAAGCATGCTTCTTAAAAATTTACTGCCTTGCTGAGTCTCTCCTTCCTGGAGTCAAGGGGCTTGTGTTAATGGATGCCTGAAATTCTTTTCTGCTCAAATGTTTACCTTACTGAATAAACCTCCCGCTTATCTGTCCCCTTTCCATATATCTTTACAACCTAGCTGTAGACCCCTGTTCTGTGCATAGTTCATGAATAACCAATCCAATGCAAATGTATCCTAAAACTTCTAATAAAAAGCCCAGCTGAGCTACACCCGGGGCTTTTCCAGCTCATAAGCGAAAGGTCTGTGGCCCCGGACTTCCTTTTCCAAGTGTGACTCTGTGTGAGATTCATTCACGCATTTGATTGCGGTCACCACAGATTTTGCTGTTTATTCTATTTTCACTAGTTACTATGTACTTGGCACAGTGATAAATGATGGATATTAAAGAATGATAGCTATGGAGAAATACTATATAAATCTTGTAATTCCAGATCCTTCCTCCTATTTATCAATAAGTTCCTTTACATTTGTAAAAAATAAATCTGAAAATATAGTTATTATTGCTTACAAGACAGAAATTTTAATATTTGCAATCCTGAAACAGGTTTTATGAAAAGAAAGTAGAGTTCTTTAAGTTCAACTACTTTAGAGACTGTACTAGTTAATTAAATACATTCTGGTTCTTAGAGATAAGTGAATAAGATCTTTCTCCCAGTTATTACCAAGCTCAAAACCTAGCTTAAAATCAACAATCTTATATTCTCAAGAAAAATTTTAAAAAGTTGGCAATTTTCAGAGAAAATACAATTTTCATTTGGAAAGAATGCTCTGATGAAGTTACTAACATTTTTAATCATTAACCATTTTTCATTAAGGTTTTTAATCATATAAATGTCACCAGGTAAATATTCCTAAGAGTGGGACTTCAGAATAACCAAGCTTATATCCATCGAATCCTGCCTGAATATATATTTGGAGACACTGCCTGAAGTTTTAGACCAATCCCAGTAATAAGTAGGGTCTGGAACTGTAAACATAAATTGTAGAGATGCCACTCCACTTTCACTTCTTTTATACACTTGCTCTTTTTCTAACAGGAAAATGCAGGTGGACAAATGTGATAATAGCTGAAAATGTGAAGCCTCAGCCATCAGGAGCAGAGAGCACTCCAATTATAAAAATTCTTATTTTTAAAAAATATCACAAGCTTTTTGAAGTGCTTCTTGAGACCATGCTGAGATGGAATGCAAGTTAGATGAAAGATAGTGCCTGGAAGCAGAAAGGTGGAAAAACTGTGCTAGCACTTCTCAAATCAGGCCAAATTCAACTTAGTTTATACAGTTGTTCCCTACTGAGTCAGTGCACTATAGAAGACAAAGACATCCAACACTTCTGTAATAGGTCAAAGCAAAAGAATGTGCGACTGACGGTCAGAATGTGAGTCTCACTACAGCAAGTCAGTGCTGCTCCAAGGATCGTTGTGCATGGAGACCTTAGAGGGTGACTGGTTATTATCTCAAGTGTAGGAAAAATGGGTATGACTCAATTTACATGGATATGAATTCATTTAAACAGGCCAGTATTTTATTACTTTCTGAAGGTTCATGATTATTTTAGTTGGATCTTTAGGGCTACAATTACCCTTCAAATGTGGGACATTTAGAAAAGAAAACATTAAGATTTATTAAATAAAAAGGGTAAATTCATTTGGGTAAAAAGCATGGGAAATTCCAATTGTCATCAAGATATTGTGTGATTGTAATGTTAAATTAAGGTGTGTCACTGAGAAAGCCATCTAATTGGCTTTGTCTGAGATTCTCTTGAAGGCTCACACAGGCATTCTAGACCAAAAGAAAAAAAAAAAAGTGACTGATCTGGAAGGTAGAATTAGGAGAGCTCTGGCTGATTTTGCTACCAAGACATATCTGTGATCTCATATCTCTGCATTATTTAAGAATATCTCTGATTCTGCTTTGATGAAGCTCTTCAGTAGACCATCATAGTTGGCTGAACGGAACCAGAGGAAGATGGCAAATGTCCCACCTAGACCTGCTTCTTTGGTTATTCAATTTTGGAATGAAGTGCAAACATATGATCTCCTGTTGAGACTTGGCCCATGATAAATAGAAGAAAATATCCATATTAGGAAAGGGAGAGTTGTTGCAAAGTCCAAGTTAAATATGACACCCTTCCTCCCCTCAGGATCCCATGTGTGGGTATGTGTGCTTGACAGAAGGATTAAAACGTCCCTGGTTTCATCTGGCTTAATTTGGCACATGAGAACGCAATTTCTCTTCTCAGTGTGGTGGCCTCTCTAGCCAGGTTCCAGCGATCTCACAGTGGAAATTTTCAACATTAAATTTTGCATTGTGAAATATTTCAGAGATTTGAAACTTTGTGTTTATGTTAAGGAAAAATGTCAACATTAAGGAAATAAAACACTGGCAGTTCTATTAACAAGCCGAACTGAAACATACATGTAATATTGATGATATCGAATTTTAGCAAACAGTGTCCCTATCACAAAGTTTGCGTTCAATACCCTTTTGTATACGGGAGCTGGCATTTCTGTAGTGTGGACATTTAAAATGTGACTACCCATGCATTCTGTCTACAAACTGAATATTCAAATAAAGTGAATAACATCAAAATGCATTTCCAATGGTTTAAGTAAAAAATCTGTTTAGTAATTCAATTCAATAAACACATAGTATGTACTTTGAGAGGGTGCATGGCATGGCGGTTAAGGCAGACTGGTACTACTGACTACTTCTGAGACTTAGGCAAGTTATTTAGCCTTCTTTGCCCCATGTTCTTCTTCTGTAAATAAGAATAATGGAACTACCTAGGGCCGTGAGGGAGGGGGGGTGGCGGGAAAAGGAAGAAAACTGTAGTTGAACAACAATAAAAAAATAGAAATACAAAAGAAGAAAAATATGGGAAAGGAGTGCTTAAAGCAAGGCCCGGCGCATAGGGCTCCGTACATTTTGGCAGGTGCTACAGTTTACCTATGGCAAGCACTTTCCCAGGTGCTGTAGGGTGAACAAAGGTGTAAGAGCAGTAGCCCTTCAAAGTGCAGAAACCTGAGAGGTAATGCAGTCAATTGTGCAGTTCAACCCAGGCTTCAGTTAAGAGCTCTAACTGAGCTATAAAGTGCAGTCGGCAGTACACAGGAAGTGCAGGTTTATAACAAGGGCTGCATTTGATTTGGGTCTGAAATGATAGGTAAGATTTTGACAAGAAGAAAGGAAAAATGAAGGAATGATCAAACATTCTAGGCAGAGGAAACAAAGAGGATGAGCTTTGGAAAGTAGCAGATACAAGGGATAATACCCATTCCAAATTGGATAGAATATAGCACATACTGTTGCTGCAGCTGACACTCTTTCCTGTCCCAGTGGCAGCAATGGCTAGTTTATTTCAACATTCCTTCCTGTTGAGCCTGACTTACCTCAGAATCCTTAATGTAGGACTCAAGAGAGAACTATCTTTTCACTAATTCGGCTCAGGCAATCAAGTCTATTTGCCACCTCAAGTATAGGATAGGTCAGTAGTAGGGGTGAGTATAGTAATAAATAAAGATGAAAAATTAAAAAGAGTATTATGTACCTTCACATAATTTATTTAATTTTTATAACAAATATAAAAGGTAGGAATTTTATTTCCATTTTACATGTAAAGAAATTGAGACTGAGAATGGTTAAGAACCATTCCATGGTCACTTAGCTAGAAAATGTTGGAGTCAGAGTTTGAAACCAGGGCTTTTAAAATCTGAAAGTTGTATTCTTATTTACATTACAATATCAGACATCATTTAAAACAACAAGATAAGCTGAAGTGGATTATAAGCCAGCCTTTAATTTCATGTTAAAAAAATTTTTAAATCTATTTTCCATGTTTAGGGAAGCTATTGAAAGCTTTTGAACAGAAAAATAGCTTTCATTAGATTTGTGTTTTAGGAATAAAACCTAAATGGCGGGATGGAAAAATACATTGTAAGTAAACAGATTGGAAATGGGATGATCAGTTTGTTGGGAGAGGAATGGGATGTGAGTGGAAAGGAGGTAATGAGAGCAAATTACAGCTTCAAAGAGGAATTATAAAACTTGTTGACTACTTGGGAAGAGGTGGCATTTCTCAAATTTAGAGTGTAGCAACTTGACAGTTGATGTGACAGTGAAGTAAGTTTGAGATAGTGGTGGAATATACAGATGGGGATTTTCCCTCCCTTTCCCTTTCCTCCCTCCCTCCCTTCTTCCGTCCTTCCTTCCTTTTCCCTCTCTCCTTCCCTCATTCTTTTTTCCTGCTTCCTCTCTTTCTTCCTTCCTTCCTTTCTTTTCTTTCTTTCTCTCTTTCTTCCCTTCCTTCCTTCTTTCTTTTTCTCTCTTCCTTTCTCTCTTTCTTTTTCCTTGCCCTTCCTTCCCTCCTTCCTCTCTCACTTCCTTCCTCCCTTCGTTCCTTTCCTGCCTTTGTGTAGATAAGGTTTAACATGTTAAGCTTTGTTCTTCAGTAAAAAAATAATGGAATAATGGGCTCTAGACTAATGAAACTCTAAACATCTTTAGCCTATATCAAGAATGGGCATATTTTTTGATAGTATTAAGGGGTGTGTGTGTGTGTGTGTGTGTGTGACAGAGGGACGGGGGGAGAATGAAAATAGAGTTATAGGACTTAAAAGAACTCTTGATATTATCAGAGAAATACTCCAAATTTCTCATTAAATCACTTTTATTTAAGCAACAGGTAGATTTACTATGTCATTGCTATTCTTCCATGGTAGAGAATCCTTGCCCAGTGAGAAATAAACTCACTGCCAGAGCTCTCAGTAGTCTGACCTACTTAGCTGGGTTTTATTTTTACTGAGTTTATGGTTGAATTCTGCAAAGGTGTCAGAATGGTAGTTTCTGAGGCTAATAGGCGGTAGAATACTCAAGGTTGTTGGAAACCATGCAAGATATGAAGCTCAATTCCTGTTTTCCTACAGCTGTATTGGAATTGCTTTAACCTAGAGCATGGCAAAATGGGAGAAGTATTCCATGTTTTTATTCTATCTTTAAACCTCGATTAGAGTTTATATTATAGTGACACCCTGTAACTTTATCATTCTAGTAATATTTCTGTATAACTGGCAGGTGATGCATGAAGAGCCTTGTAAAAATTTACTTGACAGCAAGTAAACCAAGGTTTGGAAATTGATCAGTGCTTTTAGTGCTGTTGAATTTCTGTGTAATATCAGCATAACGTCAACAGAAATATCTGTAGTTTATAAAAGTAGTCAACACAGGTGAGGAAACATGAAAACCACAGCCACCATACATTAACACCCAGGGTGGCACCCAGACATAAACATGTCAGATGGTGAGAAAACCACACTTACCATTCCCATGGTACAGTTAAGTGTGATCATTAATGAACTTAATTTTTATATTAGAAGTACTATATGTTTTAACAATTAAAGATAACATTTTATATGAAAATAATTATAACCTTTCATAATTCAGTGAGGAATAAAAGTGATTGATTAGTCTTTCTCACAGGTAATACTTTTTATAAGCACTGATGGCTAATAGTAAGGAACATATTCCTGTCAACTAGTCTTAAAGAATTTAGCATAAGGAATTTCTTAATAAGTTTTAGGGATTTTGAACATAATAAAATCATTGGAGATATGTAATAATTATGAATGCATTTATACAGAATAGTAATTTTAAAAGTTGAAGATAAAGAAGGCAATTTGTTTATTTAGAGATAGCACAAGTAATTCACTAGAAAAAGCTTCCCTGAAAAGAGCAGATTCTAACCTTCAAGCTAAAATAAGAATTAGAGAAAGAGGGTGACATTTACCTCCTAAATGTCCAAGGTTGGAAATTGATCAGTGCTCTTCATGCTATTGAATGTCTGTGTAGCATCAGCATAATTTCAAGTCAAATAGATTTAGTTTATAAAATTTAAGCAAATTAATAACTGAAGATTGAACAAAGTGGGGTTGGCAATAATTTTATGAACATCTGTTTTCAGAGGAAGAGGATTACTGATTCAAAATTGTTGGGAAAAAGTGACAAATAATCAGGGTCTTGGCTGTAATTTTCATATTTGGGTTGGGAACCAGCTCCCTCAGCAATAAGCCTGGTAGTTCCCTCTCCCTCCACGTCCTTAGCACACAGCACACAACACACAGAGCATCTGCTTGTGTCTACGGAGTCCAGCTGTGAAGAATTTAAGGGAGTCTTCTGTAGGGGTGCCAGCCCCAGGAATGTTCCCCATGCAAATTGTTCCCAGAATTTCAATGTGGCAAACCTCACCATGGGATCATCCTTTTATTTCTATTTTTCAACAACTGTAAAAATATTTGGCATGCTCTTCGTTCCACCTTTGCTACTATTTGGTTAGTGTTTGCCTCTGAAAAGTAGTGCATGCCAAGAGGGAAGTTTCCTCTGTTGATTTTATTTCTAGTGTGGCATCTTGCTTTTATGTGTACAGATAGGGAAAAAAAGGAGGAAAGAGGCTTCACCTTTCCCTCTTTCCATTACTTCGCAGCCTAAGGAGGAAATTCAGAATAAATAATGAAAGTCATGGGCTTACAGGATGTGGTAGAGCATTTATATGCTGTCCTGTTGATTGTAGTTTCAATGCACTTTGAAGACACCTTGACAGCAAGTAAGGCTTTGAGAGAGCTTTAGTACATAGTTTTTTAAACCCTAAAACTGCAGTTTGAGTTCTCTCTTCAGAAATTGGAAATAAAAATCTAGGTTTGTATGAATTTTGTTTATATTGTTGTTGTGTTGGAGTATATGGGAAGTAGTAAGAGGTGTTAGAGACTTTTTGCTTGTGTTTAATTTTGGCGACTGGGAAGTTCTATTCAATCATAAGAACAAAAGAAAGCATCAGGCTTTAGATTGAATAATATTGTGGGGATGAAGGGAACCTGGACATCTTGGTGTGGGGTAAAGGAAGTGTCAGATGATCTGACTGATTATCTCTTCCCTCAGGTTTGACGTAATAAGTATATTAGAAAAAGGCATCAAAAAGGAGAGAAATTTAAACCTGGTTAAAAAAGAAAAAAAAGGGCAGTAACAAGCCTTCCAAATACCACTTAAAATTGCCCTACACTGACTAAGGAGCTCTTCATAAAAGAAATGCTATGATCTCAGTAATTATGAAACCTACACTTTTAGAAAACTAATGGATCTTAGGGACGAGAAACTCATAGTTTAAGGCTGTGACAACCATGATAAGGTACTGAAAAGTCAATTTCCTCAAGGCAGTTAACATGGACTTTGTAATGAACTAAATACTGGGAAATTTAATTTGAATTTTCCAAACTGTGTGCCCAGACATGTATGACTGAAACATATTTTCAGAAAGCTGTAAAGCAACTATATTTTTTTATGAGGATTAATAGTCTGCTTACACGAAACACTTTTTTTTTTTTTAATCTAAGGACTTCAAACAATACATATTGATTCTACAATTAGGGGGAATCAATTTGTGGTAGGGAAACAATCTGAAAGTCACATAGAGTCAAGGCTCATATTTTTTCTATTTTTACTCTAGGATTACTGTATTTTCTTTTTTAAGTTAGAAGAACCATTTAAATTATATCTATCAAATATACCAATATTTAAAATGTTAAAAATTTTATTTCAAATAAGAAAAGTATTCTAAGTTATACTTATTTTGAAAAATTCTTGAAACAATAAATTTTCAAGACAGAAAAATAACTGCTCACTTTCTGGACAGCAGGTCTGTCATCACAGATGTTATCAATCGAATACGGAAGGAGAACAGGACGTCACCTCAGGTCACTGATTTATGGAAGCAGTAGCTGGTGTCTTCAAAAAGAACCTGCTGAAAGTAAAGACAGGTTCCCCAGAGGAGTGAAGACCCAGAGAGCGTTGTACAAGGTGTCCCACATGAAACCTCAAAACCAGAAAGCAGGGTTAGAAAAGGGGCCACTTGATATGAGAGCTAATTTTGGAAAGAGTGTGACAAGAACATTAGAGGCAAGTATTGTTTACTTCAGAACCTCTACAGTCCTAGTGTTCATGCTGTGCCTAGGTTAACACGGCAAGAAGCCAGATCAGACTGGATGTTACCAGCCTGATATTGTGACTCCATGAAGGGATTCAAAGACAGATACTGCTCTCTGCCCTTCCTTAGCGGCTGAAGAGCATGGCCGGTGCCTCATTCCCTAACTTTTTTCCTACTTACCCAGATTTATTAGCTCATTAGGATGGATTAGCCTCTATCACTTATGGACACTTGGTCTAGATGAAACCAAAACAAGCAGCCGATTCAGACAAAATAAGACATAATAATAAAATCAATAATTTGATTCAGCTAATGGGTCATTCTGTTCAGTCCATTCATGTTTCCCAAATGATCCACCACCACCAAGTTGACATAATCAGTCATCAGGGCAACACTTTCAATGATGAAGGCTATAGATACTTGTGCTAGCTTATTTAAAATTTACAGCAATTACAGCAGGTAGATTTTGCATTTCAGGAGACTGTGGTTCCAAGATAAGTAATTGAACTTGCTCAGTGACAAAGCCTCACCACTTTCAGGCATGGTGTTAAACCCATTTGATCCTCACACCAGCCTAAGAACAGTTAATAGTATCTCTCCCCTCTCTTCCCCCCACAAATTATTTTTTAACAGAAAATGCTGAAGCTCTGAAAGGTTACATGACTTACAGTTCAAGCAAAAAAATAACAGTGAACTTGGGGTTTAACCCTCAAGCAGTCTGACTCCAGAGCCCTTGCCTTATCCCAGCACCTTGAGACACAGGAATTCACATCAGAGAAATGTCTGGGGAACTTGATGCTGTTTGTTCTCCAGGCTTTGGACTCAGCCCAGAGCAGCAGCCCTCTCTGCCTGGGGCACGAACTGAAGGACCATCCCCCAACTTTAGCACTTCTTACATCCTTTTGGTTTCCCTCATTAGATTCTGAGATGTAACTATCCTACTTCTGCTCCAAAAGGAAAATGGGAGTTGGAAGGAGCATGCGAGTTTCGAAGAGGTAAAGGAATAAATAAATACCATCTAGTTTCCCCATTTCCCCAGCCTCTCTCTCACTTTCAGGTTTCCAGCATCAAAGAGCATGTGAGAAAGGGACTGAGCCCTTCACCCTCCACTTTGTGCTGTTCTGTATATAACTAATTCCCCTTGAAATTCACTGTCCCTTTCTCCATTTGTGACACAGCCCTTTAAATACAGACTACATCTTCGAGTTTGGCAGGGAAGAAGGCAAAACTTCATCCTCAGGTGAGTTAATTATTATATGCTGTATAATAATGTACAGTGTTAATATATAACACTGCAGTCCTGATTGTGGCATTTGCTGTTTATGAAGTAAGGATTTCTGTTTTTCTCAAGCTTCTGAAATTTCTTAGGGCAAAAACAGTTTATAAATGACACTAACTGGAATGAAGTGGTTTAGAAAGCATGTCTCAATACAGAAGGTTACTCTTTTTTTTAGAGCATTCAGTGCTTTTTAACCCAGATATCCACCTACCTTCCAGATGGATAAGGTAGGTGCTCCCCCCACTCCCATACTGCCCTGCCATATCTGTGAGCACAGAGAGTAACCTTTCCCGGGCTTGGCACTCTCCACAAGTAGAAGAGGTGATGTGGGAGGATAGAAACATTGCTCAGACATACTTTATGAAAGGTCCTAGGAGTTGGCAACACTCAGTCTGATCTTTATGTTGTATTTTGCCATCGTTTTAATCACTTTACCATCACTGTGGGAAAGGAGGTGTCTTTACAAGTGCCCTATATAAGGAAAGCTTCGGAGCCAAGACTGAGGGTAGTTTCTCATTACTTCACACATTGTCAAATAATGAGTACAGTGAAATGATAGTATCTTGAAGAAGTAGGTTTGTGTGAAGCTCTTAATTAAGGTAAGAGGGCATTTTACTAGAGTTATTTATATTTAATATTAATCTTTTTGTTGGTATTTCCATATTTTTGTCACAATAAATAGAATATATGTGAGTATATTGCATCCAAAGTTTTACTTTTAACTTCTACTACTATTTGCCAAAGCCCTGCTAAATTTCAATGTCTTTGCAAGAATTTTTTGCCCAAGAGTTTTTGGACTGTACTATATTCTTTATGTTTCTATGCATTTGGCTGATTGTTTTACTATATAACTAGGGTCTCATTGGTAAAAAAAAAATCATTCATTCATAGCATGCCAAAAGAATTTTCAGTGTGCTTATTGATTAAAGGTAAACTTAACTTTTTCTCTATATGATACCTAACACTTGCAGAATAAATCATTTGATTTTATGCTGGTTATTACTACTAGCATTCATTTTACTTTTTCATTTTTGTTTTAAAAAACATCAAGCCTACAGAAAAGTCTCAAAAAGGACCTTTCAATGAGACTCATTAATTGTTAACATTCAACCTCTTAGAGTTAATTGTAGATATCATGGCAATCAGCCCAGTACTTCAATATTTCTCTCCTAAAATGAAGACATTCTCCCACAAACCACAATATAATTAATATACGAAATTTTAACATTGTTACAATGCTTTTATCTAAACACAGTCCATATTCAAATTTCCAAAGCTGTTCTAATGAAATCTTTGTAACTATTCATGCCCCTTCTTCCAGGATCCAATGAAGAATTATGCATTACATTCAGTTGTCAAATCTCTTTATCCTCTTTTAATAAAAAAAACAGTTCCCAGCTACTTTTCGTTCATGACATTAACATTTTGGAAGAGACTGGATCATTGTTTTTCACCATATCCCTAAAAATAGTATTTTCTCATAATTAGATTCAGGCAAAGAGCAATTTTGTCAAGACTACAGCATTTTTAGTGTTCTGCCTTTCACGGAGAATCCTGTCAGGAAGTTCTCCATGTCAGTGTATCCTGCTTTGGGGAATTTAGTTTGATCACTTGGTTAATCAAGTGGTGTCTGTGGGATTTTTCATTGTATAGGTACTCTTTTCTTTTGTGATTAATAAATATTCTGTGGGGTGACATTCTGAGACTATGTAAATATCTTGTTTTCCAGTGATCCTGCCCTAACGATTTTGGAATCCATTGATTCTTACATAGCGCTTGAGTAAGTCATGGCAGTGGGGCCAGCAAAATGGCGATTTTCCAGTTATCATTTCTTCCACCTTTATTTTCATTTTTCTGTAAAGAAGAGGCTTCCATTCTCCTTGTCAACACTTGAAGTTATTTTTTTAGTACAATTATGAACTAATCAATTCCTTTTTTATTCAGGTATCGTAATTTATTCCACTCATTTGTTATAATGCATAGATTGTTACAAATGTGACCACTTGGAAGCTCTGCTATACTATGTTATCCATTTCAACTGTCCTAATTATTTAACTTCATTTTGAAAAATAAGCTTTGAAGATAATTCAAAATAATTTTTACCCCAATTATTTGTAGCAATACTTCAACTCCCTTATCACATTTGTTTTTACCTGTGGAAAATCATATCATGGTTCATCTTCAACATGTAAAGAGCTTGGAAGGTGTCACCCTTATCTTCACAGGAAAAAGGCCAAACATGCTGAAAATCAATGATCTTTCTTGGACCTAGTAGAGAAATAAGGTTTCCAGGCAAGGTACCACCCACCAACCAGAAAATTCATGAAGTAACACCAAGATCTGCTTACCTAGAGCAGAAGTCACTGGAGCCATAAACTTATAGCAAGAGTTACATGATAATTTTGATGAATTGTTGGATGTTGAGTGTGGACTAGCATCAGAATGCGAAACTCCTGGGAGACACAGTCTTAAGGGCTCCCACGCTTTTATGGTGTTTACTTCCAGGAGGCCCACCAGATCTTTGTGGTGAAGATCCAAGAAAGAACCCCTGTGTCTCTGGCAGGGAAAGGGAAAAGTAACAATTTTAAAACTCATCCAGAGCATTAACCAGTAACAAAGACCCATTCTCCAGGGTAAAAATAATACAAGAGCCTTCTCTATCTGACCTGAGGGATGGGCATGTAACCCACTCTGATGCTTTCTAGATATCTTGCTTCACTTAAGGTAGGGAGTGAAGATAAGAAATACTTGTGGAAGTCACAGCTCAATTGCACAGACCAATGAAAATCTGAGATTTCGTGATATGATGATAGAATGTTCCTCCTTCCCGACACGATACATTCCTAAACCACTATAGTAACAGTGGGTTACAACTGAAAGGGCTGCAAGACATAGATTGTCTCTGAGGAGCAATGAAATGTCCTTTATGAGACATTTTCACCTTCAGTTGAATGAAGATTGGATTGCCCAGAAAGCTCCTTTGTTGTGAAATTCCATATGTAATATTTTATTGCTGCCTATAAAAATCAATGTGGTGACTCATACAATATGAAGAGAAAGTTATGTATTAATTCAATACTAGAGCAGATAAAAAGTACAATTAAAGAAGTACAATGAAGACCAAAAATAGACCAAAAAGCTGGCTATTTTCCTTAGCAGAAGAGAAACTAAAGTGAAATGTTTGCATTGAAGGGGCGTGCTGGTTTTATGGTCACATCTGCTAACCAGTCTGTATCCTTGGCTCACAGAGATCCCCATGACTGCTGAAAAAAGTGATTCTTTCAGAAACATTTCCCTTTGTGTAGCCTAGCATATTTCAGCAGTCTATGTTCCCAAAACTTGCGGTTGAAAAACACTCAACCTCATGTCTCCATTTCCTGAAAAGAAGATCAGTCCAGAGGTGATTCAGTAACACATGAAGTTTGCTCTCCAGACACAAGTATAAAATACAAATCAGAAAAAACACTGACATAAAAATGACAGAAATCTGAACATGTTGAGTTGGGAAGTCAATCTTATTACTAGTTAACAAAGATTGAGTGTTCTTTGGCATTTGGTAGTGCCAGCAATGGGCTAGGTGCTGTAGAGAACATAGAATTAGACTAACTTCTTGCCCAGGGGACCCATAATCAAATCAGACAAACCAGACACTCACACAGTCCAGCCAACTGTCTGGAGTAGAGAGAGTTGGGTTTGCTTGGGGAACCTAAGGTCACTTTGTCCATGAGGATACTCAGTTTCCCTCCAACCAGCCTTTTGTCTTGTGTTATGTGAGTTTGGGAAAAACCCTTTACGTATTTTCTTATGATTTGTTATATTTCCACATCACCCAGGAAGTATCTTAAAAGGAGTGCAATTGTTTTTTTAATATTTTTTTAAATTTTGTAATTGCAGTTGACATGCAATATTATATTAGTTTCAGGTGTACAGCACAATGAGTAGACATTTATGTAACTTACAAAGTCTAGTGCCCATCTGACACCATACATAGTTATTACAATATCATTGACTTTTTTCCTTATGCTGTACTTTACATTACTGTGACTGTTGTTATAACTGGCAATTTATTCAACTAAAATCCCTTCCTCTTTTTCACTCATCCCCCTCAACACCCCTCCAGTCTGGCAATCATCAAAATGTTATTTGTATCTATGAATTTGTTTCTGTTCTGTTGGTTTCTTTTGCTTTTTAAATTCCACATATAGGTGAAATCATATGGTATTTGTCCTTCTGTGTATGACTTATTTTACTTAGCATAATCCCCTCCAGGGCTATCCTAGCTGTCAAAAATGGCAAGATTTCATTCTTTTGTATAGATTTTCATTTGTTATGTGACAGGGTTCAAGATGAATTCCATGAGGAACATGGCCTGGTTTACTGATAAAGGAAGGAAAACCTCACAAGACTAGAGTCACTGGAAGGAGAAGCAAAGTTATATAAAAGAACATCCACAGAGAGGCCTGTGGTGCCAGATTTCTGCTGAGCCTGAAATACAATACACCTCAGCCATTTTATATGGGTCCATTCGAGCAGTGGAGGTTGCATGAAGAACCTTGAAAAATGACCCAAGCTGCTTGGCACTAGGCAGTCTGGATTTGGCTTGTCCACTATTTACAGAAGATTTCTGGGTATAGTAGTAGGCCAGCAATTGGAGATGTTTAGGCCCAAGTGATAATCCCAATCTGGGACAATGGATGTCTCTGTTCATATGGGATTCTGAGTGGCCATAGCATACATGTGAAAACTCAAGTCTGAATTATATAATTACCTATGTCCTCCACTGGCACTTAGTACTTACCTCTATCATAGCACTTAACACTCTATATTATGATCATTGCCTATTTGTCTATAAACCACTCTCCAGCGCCTGGAAGTACTTGGCACTCATATTTTCCAATAAATATTTGTAAATGAATAAATACCATAAAGGATATAAACCAGCTCTAACTCTGCATGTTCTTTGAACTCCCAAGGAGAACTCAAGTATGACAACTTTCAGAAATCTTCACACAGTCTCCAGCCCTGTTAAGTTTTATTTTTTAAACAACCCAGGGGCCCATCTTTATATATTTAAACATTTAGGGTGATTTCCATAGTTAATTAGTTAGAATCACAAAATAATTCCCAAATCTTCATCTATTTTATAATTTTATGTATATATAACAAGGTGTGCATTATGCACACAGAACTATGTCACTATTATTTTGTGTTTAAATCATGCCAATGCAATTTGAATTCAGAATAATAGTATAATTGTTTTAAGAAAAAACTTTGTAAATGTAAATGACATGTGGTTTTTTAAATAATGAATTTCCTTCTTTAAAGTTCCTTGAAGACCTTGTAGATTTTTTATAGAGAAAACAACTTTTAAAAAACAATTGTGTGAATTTAATATATTATAGACTGGCTTCCAGCAAGAGCAAAGGATTCATATCCAGGTTGTCTTGGAGTTCATCAGCTGGTGACAGACAGAAGACCAGAGGATGTGTGCCCCAAATGTTATGTAAACATGGTAGTCTGAATAACTAAGCCAAACTCAACATTGCTGAAGCTAGATTGAATTAAAGAACCTGCCACACACATGTGGGTTATACCTCCTCTCTGGGAAATAGAGTTTGGGGTAAGTTTGACTTCTGAAAAACTTTTTAAAAAATGCTAAAATAAAAACTTGTCTTTGGTCCTTTAATAGGCTGAGATAATATAGTTTCTAATTTAATCTTAAACCAGTGCTTCATCTCTAACTTTATGGGAAAGTGATATATTTGGCTGGTTTGAGGATACCTTTTTTTAGAGAGTTGTATATGAATGAGCAAGCAGAGTGATCTTTCCCAAGTGCATGACCTAGTTTGGTGTGCCTATTATTACAGATTTGAAATAATCCCCATGCACTCAATTCCTGTGTTATAGACAATCACATATACTATGGAGATATTCTTTTGTAGGGCATAAAAACCAATAGAAAAATCATATAACTGGAACTTGATTTTACAAGTCAATTTATTTAATGTACACATTTTAAAAATTAGGAAATTAATGGTTCTGAAAGTTGAAGTGATTTACTCAAAGTTACATATTCCTGGGTTGTGATACTGGAAAAGAAACCATGTCTTCTGAATTCAATGCTGTGCTCCTTACTTGGAAAATATTGTATTGTTTTCTTTGTTTGTTTTAATCTGATAATCTTTATTTATTTTTTTAATTTATTTTTTACTTTATTGTTGTTCAATTACAGTTGTCTGCACACTCTCCCCTCCCCTCCCCCTCCAATCCCACCTCCCTTCCCTGCCTCCCTCCCCACCCTTGGTTCTGTCCATGTGTCCTCTATAGTGGTTCCTGAAAACCCTTCTCCCCATTGTCCCCTCCCCCCTCCCCCCTGGCTATTGTTAGATTGTTCTTAATTTCAATGTCTCTGGTTAAGTTTTGCTTGCTTTTTGCTTTTGTTGATTATGTTCTGGTTAAAGGTGAGATCATATGGTATTTGTCTCTCACCACCTGGCTTACTTCATTTAGCATAATGCTCTCCAGTTCCATCCATGCTGTTGCAAAGGGTATAAGCTCCTTCTTCCTCTCTGCTGCATAAATTCCATTGTGTAAATGTACCAGTTTCTTAATCAACTCATTTGTAGATGGGCACTTAGGTTGTTTCCAGCACTTGGCGATTGTGAATTGTGCTGCTATGAACATTGGGGTGCATAGGTTCTTTTGAATTGGTTTTTCAGGGTTCTTAGGGTATAATCCCAGTAGTGGAATTGCTGGGTCAAAAGGCAGTTCCATTTTTAGTTTTCTGAGGTAGTTCCATAATGTTTTCCACAGTGGCTGCACTAGTCTGCATTCCCACCAACAGTGCAGTAGGGTTCCCTTTTTTCCACATCCCCTCCAACAGTTATCTGTTGCTTTGTTGATGATGGCCATTCTGACTGGTGTGAGGTGGTATCTCATCATGGTTTTAATTTGCATCTCTCTGATGGCTAATGATGTTGAGCATCTTTTCATATGTCTCTGGGCCCTCTGTATGTCCTCTTTTGAGAAGTGTCTGTTCATGTCTTTTGTCCATTTTTTAACTGGGTTTTTTGTCTTCCTGGAGTGGAGTCGTATGAGTTCTTTATATGTTTTGGTGTTTTCTGAACTTTTAATTTTTTTATTATTACAGATTCACATGAAGTTATAAAAATTATATAGGGAGATGTCATGTACCATTTGGTCAGTTTTCCCCACTGGTAACATATTGTAAAACTAATGTACGATATCACAAACAGGATATGGAAATTGATGCAATTGAGATATAGAACATTTACATGATAACATAGATTCCAACTGTTGTCCTTATATAGCTATGCCTACTTCTCCTTCACCCACATCCCCTCCTTAGTCTCTAACAATTAATTTGTTATTCATTTCTATAGTTTTTGTCATTTCAAGAATGTTATATGAATGGAATCATACAGTGTGTACTCCTTTGGGGCTGATTTTTTCAATAGTATTATTCTCTGGAGATTCATTGAGGTTGTATATATTAATAATGGGTTCCTTTATTTTTTTTTCTCCTGAGTATTACATGATATTATTGTACTTCAGTTTGTCTAACCATTCACCTATTGAAGGACATCTAGGTTTTGGTTACAGGTTTGGGTTAATACAAATAAATCTGCCATAAACATTCATGTAAAAATTTTCAGCATGGACATAAGTCTCTATTACCTGGAGATAAATGTCCAAGCGTTCAACTGCTGAATTGTATGGGAAGTGCATTTTTAGTTTTAGGAAAAAACGTCAAACTTTTTCATAGTGGCTGTACCATTTTACATTCCCACCAGCAATGCATGAGTGGCCCAATTTCTCTGTGTTCTTGCCAGCATTTGTTATTGTCACTGTTCTTTTATTTTAATCATTCTAATAGGTATGTAGTGATAACACATTATAGCTTTAATTTGCATCTCCCTAATGATAAATGATGTTGAATATTTGTTTTTTTGTGTTTATTTGCCATTTGTATATTTTCAGTGAATGTGTCTTCACATCTTTTGCCCATGATCTGACAAGATTATTTGTTTGTGTTTTCTTACTCTCAGTTTTGAGTTATTTAATATATTATAGATACTAGTCCTTTATCAGCTATGTGGTTTGCCAATATGTTCTCCCTATCTCAGCTTGTCTATTTATCCTCTTCACAAGATCTTTTACAGAATAAACTTAATTTTTGTGAAGTCCCATTATTCAATTTTTCCATTTATATATTGTACTTTTGGTGTGAAGTCTATAAGCTCTATTAACATATCCATAAACTTACACAATTAGCACTTTTGTGTGCATGGTAAGAGCATTTGAGGTCTACTCTGCTGGCAAATTTCAAGCCTGTAATACAGTATTGTTAATTACAGTCACAATACTATCTATGTATTAGGTCTTCAGAACTGTTATCTTTCTTACGGAAACCCTGTACCCTTTGATCAACACCACCCTATTTCTAACACTCTGCAAACACTGACAACCACCATTCTACTTTCTGCTTTCAATAATTCAATTTTTTAGATTCCACATATACGTGCAGTCTTGCAGTATTTGTCTTCATGTGTCTGGTCAATTAACTTAGCATAATGCCTCCAGGTTCATCCATGTTGATTTAATGGTGATTTTCTCTAATTTTTAAGGCTGAATAATATTCCATTATATACCTATACAGCATTTTTTAATTCTTTCATCTATTGACAGATACTTAGGTTGTTTCCATATCTTGACTATTCTGAATAGTGCTGCAATGACTGTGCATGTGCAGATGTCTCTTTGAAATACTGATTTCATTTCTTTTGGCTATATACCTAGAAGTGGGATTACTGGGTAATAACATAACATATTATTTCCAGCATATTTATTAGAGTTAACTTTTCTTTTCACCAACACATTTCTTGTCCCATCTTTTTCCCCCTTTTTATCCCTCTCTACTTGGTACCCCCATTCCCTCTAGCATTCCCTCACTTAGTCATATATGGGTCATATATGTAAGTTCTTTGGCTTTTCCATTTCCTATTCTATTCTTGACTTTCCCCTATTTTGTACCTACTAATTATGCTTCTTATTCCTTGTACCTTTTCCCCCATTCTCTTCCACCTCCTCCCCACTGACAATGTACAGTAGGATCTCCATTTCTGTGATTCTGTTCCTGTTCTATTTATTTGCTTAGTTTGTTTTTGTTATTATTTTTTAGGTTCACTTGTTGATAGTTGTGAGTTTGTTTTCATTTTACTGCTCAAAGTTTTGATCTTCTTTTTCTTAGATGAGTCCCTTTAATATTTCATATAAGGTCTTGGTGATGATGTACTCCTTTAACTTTACCTTGTGTGGGAAGCACTTTATCTGCCCTTCCATTCTAAATGATAGCTTTGCTGGATAGAGTAATCTTGGATGTAAGTCCTTGCTTTTCATGACTTTGAATACTTCTTTCTAGACCCTTCTTGCCTGTAAGGTTTCTTTTGAGAAATCAGTTATAGTCTTATGGAAAGTCCTCTGTAGGTAATCGTGTCTGTCTCTCTTGCTGCTTTTAAGATTCTTTCCTTATCTTTAATCTTGGGTAATTTAAATATGATGTATCTTGGTGTAATCCTCTTTGAGTCCAGCTTCTTTGGGATTCTCTGACCTTCCTGGACTTGCCTATTTCCTTGGCCAGACAGGGGAAATTTTCCTTCATTATTTTTTTCAAATAAATTTTCAATTTCTTGCTCTTCCTCTTCTTCTACACCGCTATGATTCGGATGTTGGAACCTTTAAAGTTGTTCCAGAGCCTCTCCTCATTTTTCTGAATTCTTGTTTCTTCATTCTGCTCTGGCTGAATGTTTATTTCTTCCTTTTTTTCCAAATCATTGATTTGAATCCTGGTTTCCTTCCCTTCAATGTTGGCTCCCTGTATATTTTTCTTTATTTCACTTTGTATTGCCTTCACTTCTTCCTTTATTTTGTGACTGCACTCAATCATTTCTGTGGGCATCCTGATTACCATATTTTGAACTCTGCATCTGGTAAGTGCGCTATCTCCTTGTCACTGAGTTCTTTTTCTGGATTTTGATCTGTTCTTTCATTTCAGCCATGTTTCTTTGCCTCGGCACACCTGTTATATTGTAAGGGGCAGACCCTTAGGCATTCACCAGGACAGGGTAACCCATTTTGCTGTGTTGTGGTGCTTTATGTGGGGGAAGGATCAGAAAGAGAACAGTGCTGCTTGCTTGGCTCTCTGCAGGCTTTCAGTCACTTCTCCCGCTTTCCGCAAGTGAACTGTGCCCTTTCAGGGATTGCTCTGGTGCTGATTCTCAGGTAAATGGGCTTGTGTCCATTCTAGGATCCTGTGGGCTCCTCCAATGAACTCTCCTGTGAGACTGGGGGTTTCTCCCACCAATGCAACTCCCACAGGTTTTTATAGCTAGTGGTTCTGAGGCTTTATTTTCTTACACTGGAACCATGGGTTGCATAGTCTATCTTGCTCCCCAGTTATTCCTCTCAGTTTATCTTCATGTGAATGTGGGACCTCCTGGTCTGCCAGTCACCACCTCGGCTGCTCGGTTCACCCACTGCTGCTTTGCCATGCCCAGCTACCTGTCTCTGCCTGCCTCTGCCTGTCTCTACCTGTCTCTGCCTCTCCTACCAGTCTGGAAGAATATTTCTTCTTTAATTCTTTGGTTGTCCAATTTCCATACAGGTTGATTTTCAGGCAGTTCTCATTGTTTTTTGTTTTTAAATTCGTTGTCATCCTTCTTTTGGTTGTGCAAAGAAGTAAAGCATATCTACCTACACACCCATCTTGGCTGGAAGCTCTTTAATGACTTTTCCTTTCCTAAACATCTTACTCTTTTCTCTAAAGTTGATACAGATCTTTTTTCCCTTTACTTAGAAGTCAAAACCCATTTTGATTCCTGATCTCCACATGTGATCTATTTTTCTCCCCCTGGAAGCTTATTGATCTTCTCTTTGCCATTAATGGTCTTTAAATAAAACTTTCTGGGTGCCGGGTCTTGGGGGATGCAGTCCTTGGGCTCCACTCCAATGCAGTGCTGCCACTACCTCCTCTTTGAAGCATCCTGGAGACTCTGGAGAAAGGTGTGCTGCAGCCCCAGACTGGGGCAAGAACATCTGTTATCACTTTCTTTTGTATTTTTAATAATTGCCATCCTAACAGGTATAAAATTGTATCTCATTATGGTTTCAATTTGCCTTTTCCTAATAATTAGTGATGTTTGTATACTCGATGGTCATTTTATGTTTTCTTTTCATGAATGTCTCTTCAGGTCTTCTGCCCTTATTTTAATCAGATTATTATTATTTTTTTTTTTTTGCTATTGAGTTGTAGGATATATATAAATAATAATCTTTTATCAGATGTATTATTTTAAACATTTTTCCCATTCTTTAGATGGCCCATTCATTCTGTTAGTTTCTTTGCTGTACATATGCTTTTGAGTTAAGCACAATCTCACTTGTCTATTTTTACTTGTGCTTTTGTGGTCATATCCCAAATAATTAGTGCACAGACCAACGTCAAGAAGCTTTTTCCTATGTTTTCTTTTAGTAGCTTTATAGTACCAGATCTTAAATTTAAGTCTTCTTTCAAGTTGATTTTTGTATATGGTGTGATATAGGGAACCATTCCATGCATTGTGGGAAATGTAGCCCAGCCATTCACTGTTTTTAAAAAAAAAACAGTGGAGTGCAGATCGGCAAGCAGGCCCCACATGCATGGACAGGTTTTCCCCCGTGGGGAAATCACACCTACATTTTTCCTAGAGCTAAGGCTTGCTATCCTGGAACTCTCTTGCCCTGGGTTAAAAGAACAAATGCCAATGCATATCTCCAAAGCGGCTTCTGAAGACCGGTGATAAACTGCTCAAGTATATCCCTATCCCTTTTGCTTTTACATTTGCAAATATCCTTCTTTGATATCCTCTCCTTTGTTATCTATCACCTGATGAGGACCTGTACATAGTAAATTAAAACCACCCTCAATGTAATGTGCTGAGAAAGACAATAAAAGCCTGTCAAGGCAGGGGTTGGGGTGCTCTCTCTTCTGGAGAGAGTGGCCAAGTCATTCCAAGCTGCTCTCAGGCCCCCTCGCTCTCTCCAGCCCTCTCCTGGGCCCCCACTTTCTCTGGCCCAGTCCTGGGCTCTCGCTTTCTGGCCTGCTCTCAGGCCCTTTCTCTCTGGCTCACTTTATGACTCAGAGGGGCATCATGTAGTCCCTGAGTTTTTTCCCCACAGAGTTCATGTGTGGAATTATTTATAAATTGGCTACGACATATGGATTCTGCCACAGTGTGAGATTAGAGTCTAATTTCTTTCTTCTGCATGTGGATATCCAGTTTTCCCAACACCATTTATTGAAGAGACTACCCTTTCCACTTGTTGTTCTTGGAACCATCATTGAAGACCTGTTGACCATAAATGTGTGGATTTATTTATGGGATCTCTATTCTGTTTTATTCGTTTATTTGTTTGCCCTGTGAGATGGCTCATTTGGTTAGAGCTTCATACCATACACTAAAAGATTGCAGGTTCGATTCCCAGTCAGGGCACGTAGCTGGCTTGTGGGTTCAATCCCCAGTAGGTGAGCATATGGGAGGCAACCCAGTGATGTTTCTATCTGTGTCTATGTTTCTTTCTCCCTCTCTCTCTCAGTCCCTCTCTCTCTGTGCCTTTGTCTTCCTGTAAGAGCAATGAACATATCCTTGGGTGAGTATTTAAAAGAAACATTTTAATCTATACTTGAAATAATTATCAATAATTAAGGATATACTGTTTCTATTAGTTAATTTTTTTCTGACTCTTTTGTAGTTCCTTTGTTTCTTCTTTTCTCTTGTCTCTGTCTTTCATGATTTGGTGATTTTTGTAATGATACTCTTTGGTTCTGTTCTTGTCATGGGACTTACACAGGATGTCATATAGTTATAGCAGTCTATGTTAAGCTAATGATTTCACTTGAATATGAAAACTCTACATGTTTACTTCTTCCCTCTGGCATTTTATGTTATTCATGTTAAAATTTTTATCTTTTTATATTGTGTATCCACTAATGAATATTGTGGCTATAGTTATTTTTAATGCATTTTCTTTTTAAGTATATTTTATTGATTATGTTATTAGAGTTGTCCCAGTTTTTCCCCTTTTTCCCCCCTCTCCCCAGTGCAGTACTCTCTTCCCTCCAGTAATACCCCCTTAGTTTATATGCATGGGTCGTGCATATAAGTTCTTTGGTTTCTCCATTTCCTGTACTATTCTTAACATTGCCCTATTTTGTACCTACCAATCATGCTTTTTAATCCCTGCCCCCTTTCTACCATTCACCCCCTTCCCCCTCCTAGCTCATAACCCTCCACATGATCTCCGTATGTGTCATTCTGTTCCTGTTCTGGTTGGTTGCTCAGTTTGTTTCTTTTGTTTTTAGATTCAGTTGTTGACAATTGTGAATTCATTGCCTTTTATGTTTATAGTTTTGATCTTCTTCTTTTTCTTACATAAGTCCCTTTAACATTTCATGTAATAACAGCTTGATGATGATGAGCTCCTTTAGCTTTACCTTGTCTTGGAATTACATTATCTGTCCTTCCATTCTAAATGATAGCCTTGAAGGATAGAGTTGTCTTTTAAGTTTTAATTGGGGTTAAAAGTGATTTATGCACCACTATACAGTTTAAGAATATTCTGAATTTGACTACATACTTATCTTTATAGTGAGTTTTATGTTTTTAATTAACAACCCTTAGTTTAGATTTGAAGGATTCCTTTTAGCTTCTCATAAGGCAGGTCTAATGGTAATGAACTCACTCACAAAGCAGTTAGTACAACCCATGCCTATTTGTTGAGTTCCATGCTCTGGTTGCTTGGACCTGCTACCCCTTTTTCCTGCTCCTATCTGCCCCTAGACTGTTCAGCCATGTCAATTCTCTTAGTGTTCTGGGTGGAATGAGAGGGAGGTGGGAATTTTGTGCTGTGTTCTCCATAGCTGAAAAAGCCAGGTGTTCACTATGTTCTCACTTTCCCTCATGGAGGAAATCACCAGCTGAAAAAATATCTCTTGGCACTGAGCTATGTTGCCTCAGGAGAGGAGTCATGTGCATCAAGGGAAACTATTTTTCTTACCCTTTTCAATGCATATGTTTTCAGGTGTTTTTTTTTTTTTTTTTTTTTTTTTGATCTAGTGCTAGAACCTCTCCTAGACACCTGGCCTTCCACAAATGTATTCTCATCTGTGGGTGGTCATCTAAGTCAGTGTTTCTGTGAGCAGGGGGTGATAAGAGGACTGGAAACTTGTATTCCATCATCTTATGATGTCACTCTCCACATTGGAAACAATTTTATTTCTATCTCATCAAATACTCTTTCAGCCTCACTTTCTTTCCTCTCCTTTGGGTATCCTGTTGATACAAATATTAGATCCTTTGTCACTGTGCCACGGGTTTATGAAAGTCTGAACCTTTTTTGTTTACTTTTTCTTCATTGTCCAGAATTGGTGAACTGTATTGTTGGGTCTTCAAGTTAACTGATTCTCTCCTCTGATTGCTTCCATATTGTGTTCTGATACTCTGGATCTTATTATACTTTCTATTTTAGCTAGCCTTTTTTGATACCATTTTGGTAGAAGAAGGAAGATTGTAATCTTTTCATTATTGCCAGATGGAATTAGAAGTCCAGGGTCACACGTGAGTTCTGTCCTCTGTTGGGAAGGAAGACACTACTTATTACTGCTGTGGAAGTTCCGGCTCTTCAGGTGGTTTCCACTGACATAGCTGTGCAGGTAGATTTGTTACCCCTGGGTGACAGTGAGAGTCCTTATTGTCTACCAGGCCTTATCTGATACCATCCTAACAGGTAGGGAGAAAGGTATCTCATTCCTGTGCAGGTGAAAGTCTAGGTTTTCCACACAGACTTTGATGTCATAGGTGTTGGGGTCAGGGTGAAGCCACAATTTTTTTGATATCTAGAATCAAGTGGTTATTGTTTAAAAGTTTTCTTTCTCACCAGTTTGCTCCTTCCCTAGTCCTTTGGCCTGAGAGAGCTTTAGTTAGAGCCTTTTTATTCATCTGTGTTCAGCTCCAAGTCTAGGATATATGTGACAAAAGGAAAATGCAGGAAGTTCACGACTCTATTGTTCCTTTGTCCTGAAATCATAGTCGTCTTCTTTCTTCTCTCCAGAGTGTTATGTTATTTTCCACACAAAGTCCAGGTATTTTAATTGCACTTAATGGGAGGAATAGGAGAAAGTACATCTCCATCTTCGTGGAATTGCAAGTCCTGTTTCTTCTTTAACAATGAGGCATGAAATGGCAGTCAGCCAAAGTTGTTGGATGAAACAATGGCAAGCATGTGACAGCTCTATCGATAGTAATCTTACCTCAGGACTATAGAGAAGTAAGGTTCCTATATAAAGAACCAGCACTCTTCTCAGCTTAATATGTATAGGCAGTTGTTTTATTCCAAAAAGCAAATTTATTGGTGGTAGGGCTATGTCTTTTACTTCTTTATGGTTCTTTCAATGTCTACTACTGCTGTAGGCAATGGAGTGTAATGGTCAAAAACAAGGCTCTGAAGTCAGACTGCATGGGGTCAAATTCTTAATTCTAGTGTCAAGTAACTTAATTGTGTACTAGACTTTATGACTTTTATGATTCTCCTAATGTCTCTAAGCTTTCTCAACTGTCAATACAGATAATAATGTTATCTCTCCCACTAGACTGTGTAGGAATAAATGGAATAAAGCACTTAACCCAAGACCTGACATACCATAAGTGTGCAGTAAATGTTAGCTTTAAAAAAAGTAACATATTAATATGCTATGTATAATTAATATAGAAACATTCATATACAAGGTCTTTCTGGAAAAAGTCCAGCCATTGTTAATGCAATGAGAAAGGTTTGCATGACCTCGATGTAACCTGGCAGCCAAGGAGAGTGGACTGGAATGCGGATGTGTGAACAATGATGACTGCACTGTGCTAGTCAGTGAGGGTGGACGATACTGTTGATTGAGCTTGTGCACTGTGTGGCTGTCACATTCAAAATGACTGAGTAGAGCAATGAATCTGCATTAAATTTTGTGTTAAACTCAAGCATTCCTCCACAGAAACTACTCAGATGATTCAGAAGGCCACAGCTATGGGCAACTGGTTATTGGCAGCTTCATCATGACAAGGTGCCTACTCATGTGTCATGTCTTGTGCAGAGTTTTTTGGTGAAACATCAAATCACCCAGGTGACTCAGCCCTATAAAGCCCAGATTTGGTGCCCTGTGACTTCTGGCTTTTCCCAAAACTAAAATCACCTTTGAGGGGGAAGAGATTTCAGACTATCAATGGGATTCAGTAAAATATGATGGACAGCTAATGGCAATTGGGAGAACTGCGTGAGGTTCCAAGATGCCTACTTTGAAGGGGACTGAGGTGTTATTTTTGTACGTATCTTCTTCAATAAATGTCTTTATTTTTCATATTGTATGGCTAGATACCTTCTAGACAGACCTTGTACACTTGTTGAATAAATCTTGTGCTATTTTCTACTATGACTTGGTATAAACCATTGCCTCATAATGTACTTAAATCTTATTTGGTATTTCCTCCAACAGATAGAAAACTCACATAATCTGGAGTGGTAAAGACTCTTCTGCTCTATGTCACCATGTTCTCTGTTATTTTGGTCAGCACATTCCAACTGTATGGTGGTTAGAGAAAACAAATTCACTGGGTTTCCTGAAACACAAAGACTTTTCAGAAAGGAAACCACTTTTATGTTCAAATGAACAATTTCTGATAATTCACATAATTTCAGACAGATGAGACAGATTTTTTATGTTTAGAAGTTTCCACAGGAGCTGTTTGTACTACTCTGATTTATCCAACTCTCTCCCTCACTTTGGCAGTATAGACCTGATTCTAAACATACCATGAAATACACTGTACATCTGGCTCAAAGTTTATTCTATTTGGTCCAAAATGGCTTCAAAATCATTAACTAAATACACGTTGACTTGGAAGAGAGGCAAAAAAGAATTCAAGTACAAAATGATTTTTATTGCCAGAATCTGAGTTCTGTTTCAATGGCTGCTACAACCTCACTAACACCCAAGGCAGGCGATGGCAGGCATCTTTTATGCTTTTGGTGTCAGTGATGATGTGAATTACAGTGGAAACAGTACAGTACTTTTAAAGGTACTGGGTGTTTTTATTTTTATCATTTTTTCTTGGAAATCCTTTTATTCTTTTTTTAAAATTTATTTTACTGTTGTTTTATTACAGTTGTTACAATTTGCTCTCCCCTGATCTGCTCCGCCTCCCCCAACCCCCAGCCACTCCCACAGTCAAACCCTACCCTGTTGTCCATGTCCATGGGTTTTTTATACATGTTCCTTGACAAGACCCTTCTCCTTCTTTTCCCACTTCTCCCTCTGCCTCCACTCTGGTCACTGTCAGTCTGTTCCTTGTTTCCATGGCCCTGGTTCTATTTTGTTCTTTCATTTGTTTTGTTCATTAGGTTCTTGTTATATGTGAGATCATATGGTATTTGTCTTTCATTGCCTTGCTTATGTCATTTAGCATGATACTCTCCAGTTCTATCCATGCTGTCGTGAAGGGTAGGAGCTCCTTCTTTCTGTCTGCTGTGTAGTATTCCATTGTGTAAATGTACCATAGTTTTTTGATCCACTCATCTACTGATGGGCACTTAGGCTGTTCCCAGCATTTGACTATGGTAAATTGTGCTGCTATGAACATTGGAGTGCATAGGTTCTTTTGAATTGGTGTTTCAGGATTCTTAGGGTATAGTCCCAGCAATGGAATTGCTGGGTCAAAGGCAGTTTCATCTTTAGTTTTCTGAGGAAATTGCATACTGCTTTCCACAGTAGCTACACCAGTCTATAGTCCTACCAACAGTGCAGTAGGGTTCCCTCTTCTCCACATCCTCGCCAGCACTTGTTTGCTGCTTTGTTAATTATACCCATTCTGACCAGTGTGAGGTGGTATCTCATTGTGGTTTTAATTTGCATCTCTCTGATGGCTAGTGATGATGAGTGTCCAGGTATTTTTAAAAGAACAAATAGATTTTCAATATTGAGTTTTAAAAACATTCATTTTCAGTACTCCTCTTGTTTTGAATTAAATCTTATAGTTGAAAAATTGGTTCTAAAAAATATTCTCACTACCATCATTTCTACTTTATGCTTCCAGTACATTGGTGTCTCTTTTTATTATTTATAAAAGAAATGGTATCAGAAGATGAGGTAACCTTTTAACAAACATAAAGAAAACAAGATAAAGAGACTTATTGTCAGTCAGTGCTGCAACACCATTTTCTCAAATGTACTGTTTCAGTCAAGCCAATATTTTGGGTAAATAATAATGGCTAAGAAAAAAATTAAGACTATACTATTAAGTTTTCTGATAAGACAGGGCAAGAAGTGGCTGTAGGCTAGTTTAAGCAAACAAATGCTGAAAGTTCTCTAAATAGCCAAAATCTATTGATATTTTTAAAATGTTAATTTTAATGTACCATGATGGTTTTCATCTCCTCTTTACTCCTTTTTAAAACTCAATGATAAGTATAGCAAGGAACTGATATCATCTGTCTAAGTTTAAGAAAATACTAACTTATACTTAACATACTTGCTAAGGGCTTCAATATAATTTGACTTACATTGTGTGCTATAAATATTAAGTAACACATAATATACTGTGTGTTATAAATATTAAGACCTAGATGCTACTTCTTTATAAAATATTTTCATGTTCCATTACATAAAATACTTAATAGACATTAATCATATAAAATGATGATAGAACATTATAAAAATATTTTAAAATATATATATGCATAAATAAAAGAAGGTAAACTGTAATCTCATAACCAAATGATAACCAAAGTTAGTATTTTGTAGTATATTCTTTCAAGCATTTTTCTGGACATATACATCAAAATAATTATTTTTAACAAAAATGAGATTATGCCATAAATTGTTTTATAGCTTAATACTTAAATAAATAACATATCATGACCATGTTAATGCCAGTCAGTGAAATATCTACATTATCATTTTTAGTGGCTATAAAATATTTAACATTATATTTAGCAAAATCTTCAATAATGAATATTCAAGTTTTATGAGGGGCAAAGACTGTTCAAAACATTCCTAAAAAGAGATATTTGTGCATTTATCCATGTGGAATTCCTCTGTTATTTCCTTAGGATATGCTCCTAGAAATGGGATTGTTGGATCAAAGAAGATGCATTTTTAAAGTGTTTGGCATGTATTGTGAAATTGTCCCTCAGAGAGTTTATATTTATTTATGCTTCCAACAACATTGTACATGGGTATCTATGTACTTACACACTATTGTTATTAAAAGTCATCATTCAGCTTTTTATTCCTTACCAAACTGGTGAATGACAAATAACAGTATGTTGCATTGGAGTAAAATTTTCTTTTTTAATTCTAAGATTATATTCATTCACTATTTGATAACTTTTTAGTTACTGATCTTAATAATTAAATTCTACAGCTCATGCTTGACTTCAAAAGGATTTTTTAAACTACACATATACTTTAAATATAGAAAAATTACTTTTTTTAGTTCCTCAATTGTTTTCAAATTCAAAACATTCAATAGACTCTTTAAAATGTTTTTTTAAATTTTTACTTATTGATTTTTTAGAGAGAGAGCGAGACAGACAGACATTGATTTGTTGTTCCTCTTGTTAATGCACTCATTGGTTGATTCTTGTATGCACTCTGACAGGGATCAGACTGCTACCCTGGCACAGGGCGGGACACTCCAACAACTGAGCACCTGGCCACGACTTCATAGACTCTTTTGTGGAGAAAATTGATGGTTATTAGGGCACCTGCTTTCTCTGTGGGGAGAAAAAAAGAGATTAGATAGTAAGAAAGTAATTTTATGTCATGTTTATATTTCATTATTATTTATTGAGAGTTCTGTGTTCCAGGTGCCTAATTAAACTCTTCACATGAACTGTCTTTGTTATCCTTACACAGTCTTCTATAATGCTAGTATAGTACCTCCTTTTAAAAGATGTTATGGCTCTAAGTGATAAAACCACAATTTGAGTCCAGGTTTTCAGGGGATTCAGAGTTTAAATTTCTAATCACCACAACATACTACTTTTTCTAAACGTGTTCTCACCCTAATGATGATACAAATCAATTCTCTCTTGATGATTGAAGAATGAGGTAATTAATGCCATCACATAGCACATCTGGTAGCAGCATTTTATTCCCTCATCAGAAACTAAAAGAGCGAGGCAAGAGAGTGTTGCCTGATTTTTTTTTTTTTTTTTCTGCCTTCAGTTCCCTTTCTCGCTGCCAGATTTCTGTTTAAGTCAGCCATGCAGGGCACAATGGTTTCTGTGAGAGCTGATACTCTTCTTTTCCCATGGGCACTCATCCATCCCTGTTCTGTTTCTCTTCAACTCATCTTGGGGTAACATATAATCTGCCAGGCCTGACTCATTACTCACTCTGGGGCCTGTATATTCTCCAGAAGTCAAAGTACTGGCCTTGGTAGTTATGTGGTCCTTGGTCTCTGCCCTCTGGGAACTGAGGGTGAGAGATCCTGTCATACTGGGAAGCATAATCCTACTGTATCTTAAGACACCAGTCCTGCTGTAATAAACCACAAGCTGGGGTTTCTCCCGATCTATAGCAATTGCACACCAGCCAGGATGTGGTGTGGGTTTCTGATTGTTTATAGACCCATGGAGAGCCTATGGAATGAGTGTCTAACTGTCCACAAATATTTCCAAGTATTTCTTACAATTTAATCTTTATTTGTTTTCCTTCATGGTAATATGTTTTCCATTGTTCAGGGGAAACTTCTAGATCCATGGCAACCCTTGCAAAAAAAAGTACAGTTTCCCACATATTTTCCCCTCTTTGAGCCTAGCACAGAATGGGATTTCTATATAGCCTAAATTATATTGATTTAGGCAACAAGTGGGACTTTGAACATTTATTAAGTGAGCATATGAACAATGAGAACTGACAGTATGCTAGACACACTCAAGGCATAGAGGGGTGAACCAGACAAACTAGATCTCCCTTTTTGTGGGATGGATTGGGGGTTAAGAAGAAGCAATAGACAACAAATTAAATGAGATTAATGATACATGCTGTGAAATAAATAAACACAGAATATTGTAATAAAGAGTGATGCAATAGGGAACGGGCTACTTGTAAGTGAATGTCAGTGAGGAGATGACACTCGAGCTGAGACTGAATGACTAACAGTAACCAGCTATGCAGAGATCTAGAGGCAGAGAACTCCAGCATGAGGGAACAACAAGGGTAAAGGCCCCAGGGAAAGCTTTTGACCCATTCTGGGAGGGCTATGTGGCGAGAGCTTTGAGAGTGAGGGGTAAAGGAGGCAGAAGTCATAGCTAAGGGCAGGGTCAGATCACATAAGACCTAATGAATCACAGAATTTAGGTTTTATTCTAATGTGATAGGAGGCTGCTGAAGGGTTTGAAAAAATATGGCATGTTTTAAAGTAGTATTCTGGCTTTTGTGTGCATTATAGAGGAGCACAAGTAGAAGGAAAACAACAAGGTGGAAGACTTTTGCAGTAATCAAGACTGAAGATAACAGTGACTTAGACCAGGGTGAAAATACTAGAAATAAAAAGAAGTAAACAGATGGTGGAATATATTTCTTTCAGGTGGAGAACAAAGCATTTGCTGATGGACTGGATGGATGGTAGCTGTGATGGTGGTGCGGTGAAGGAAATTGAGCAATCAAGGATGATTCTAGATTTTTCACCTGAGCATTTGGGTAGATAGTGATGACATTTATGGATATGTGAAAGATTCAGGAAACAACAATTGTCAGTGAGTGGAATTTAAGGCATCTGTTACACAGAATTACATTGGACGTGCCTTCTTGATATCCAAGTGAGAACATCAGTCATACAGTTGAGTCAAGTGGGACTTAGTTAAGATTTGAGTTAGGGAATCTTCTTTTTATTAATTGAATCTGGAGTGAAGAGAAAATCAAATGGAAATGTGTGGTTTTGCATTGGGAAAAAACATCTCAGTCTATTATCTCTTTCTATCAATGATGCCATGCTATGTCGTTACATGGTGGAAGGGGCTAGAAAACTCTGTGAGATCTTTTTTATATGAATTCTAATCCCGTTTATGATGAAAAAACTCTTATGACCTAATTACCTCCCAATACCATTACTATTGTGGGTTATGATTTCAATGTGGATTTTAGGGAGACACAAATATTCAGACCATAGCGCCCAGATTAAAAAAGTTACCATGGTTCACTGACTATAATGTGCATCCATGTTTTTGTGTGCATTATACACAGGATTATTGTACCTATTACTATACCCCTGGTATGTAATCATTATACCCATATTTAATGCACATCCTTATTTTTCCCTCAAAAATTTGGGCAAAAAACATGCATTATACATGGCAAAATATACCAATATTTTTATCAAATAGTATTTGGTTTCCTTCACTATATTATTTATCTACTCCAAGATCTTTAAAGCCTCCATACTGAATAACTTCTTTAGCCCTGTAAGCCTGCATCTTCATCTAATTATCAGCTTACTTTCTTCTGATTGCTATTATGAACAATGCTGCAAACAAATTCATCTGCCTAACAGGAATATCTTTCAGCCATCTGTGCCCTCCTCATTTGAAATGACCATCATACTGCTCTTAGCTTTTGAGGCCCAGATAAAATCTTCCTATAAGAAGTGCTTCTTAACCTCTGTTTGTCTCATCATTCAAGGTCCTATTTTCAGATAACTCTCACATTAACCACAAGGTATTGAAAACTTCCCACTACTCCCTCCCATGTCATGTCTCAGAAATCAAGCTTATTGAGGCAAGAAATTGGACATATCCATTGAGTAATTAACAAATACTTTCTGAAGGAATTTTGAATTAAACCAAACCATATAGAATTCTTTAAAATTTAGTATATAAGGAGAGTGAGAGAAATTTAGAAATTTTAGCATTAGAAATTTTTGAAATGAAACACTCAGGTGTCTATATGGCAAGTTTCAATGACTCGGCTGTCTCATTACCTTTGTCTCTGGCCCTGCAGGACATACCTGTACTCCAAAATTCTTTCATTTCTACCAAAATGTTTACATTTAATGGATATAGTTTGCCAAGAAAATATTGGTAATCCACATCCAGAAATATGTTAAAAAGATCATACACTATGACCAAGTGGGATTCATCCCAAGGATGCAAGGATGGTACAGTATTTGCAAATAAATAAATGTAATACATCACAAAAACAAAAGGAAAGACAAAAATCACATGATCAAATCAATAGATGTGGAAAAAGCATTTGATAAGGTATAGCACCCATTTATGACAGAAACATCCAGCAAAATGGGAGTAGAGGGAGCATACTTCAACATAATAAAGGCCATATATGAGAAACTTAATGGACAAAACCTAAAAACTTTCCCACTAAGATCAGGAACAAGAAAAGGGTGTCTGCTTTCACTACTTCTATTCAACATAGTATTGGAAGTCCTAGCCACAGCAATCAGACAAGAAAAATAAATAAAAGGCATCCAAATTGGAAAGGAGGAAGTAAAACTGTCATTGTTTGCAGATGACATAATAGCATATATAGAAAACCCTATAGATTCCACCAAAAAACTGCTCGACCTAATAAGTGAATTTGGCAAAACAGCAGGATACAAAGTCAATATTCAGAAATCGAAGCCATTTTTGTACACCAACAATGAAATATGAGAAACAAAAATCAGGAAAAAATCTCATTTGATATAGTAACAAGAAAAAAATCTCATTTTATGTCATAACAAGTACCTAGGAATAAACCTAACCAAGGTGGTAAAATACCTATATGCAGAAAACTACAGAACACTGAGGAAAGAAATTAAGGAAGACACAAATAAATAGAAGCACATACTGTGCTCATGGATTGGAAGAACTGACACCATCAAAATGTCCATACTACCCCAAACAATTTATAGATTTAAAACAATACCTATTAAAATACCAATAACATATTTCACAGATATAGAACAAACAGTTCAAAAATGTGTATGGAACCATAAATGACCCTGAATAGCTGCAGCAATTTTGAGAAAGAAGAACAAAGTAGGAGGGATCACAATACCTGATATCAAACTATATTACAAGGCCACTGTAATCAAAACAACCTGGTACTGGCATTAGAACAGTCACATGGACCAATGGAACAGAATAGCAAGCCCGGAAATAAACCCAGGTCTCTATGGTCAATCAGTGTTTGACAAAAGGGACAGGAGCATAAAATGGAGTAAAAAAAAGCCCCTTCAACAAATGGTGTTGGGAGACCTGGAGAGCTACATGTAAAAAAAAATGAAACTTAACCCCCAACTTACACCATACTCCAAAATAAACTCAAGATGGATAAAAGACTTAAATATAAGTTGTGACAGCATAAAAGTCCCAGAGGAGAGCATAGGCAGGACAATTTCAGATATCCCATGCAGCAATATTTTCACTAATATGTCCCCTTGAGCAAGGGACATAAAGGAAAGAATAAACAAATGGGACTTCATCAAAATAAAAAGCTTCTGCACTGCTAAAGAAAACATCAGCAAAACAAAGAGGAAACCAAATGTATGGGAACATATATTTTCCAATGATACCTTGGACAAGGGTTTGATCTCCAAAATATATAAAAAATTCACATGAGTCGACTCCAGGAAGACATACAATCCAATTAAAAAATGAGCAAAGGACCTGAACAGACGTTTCTCCAAGGAGGACATACAGAGAGCTCAGAGGTACATGAAAGGTTGCTCAGCAGCACTAGCCATCAGAGAGATGCAAATTAAAACCTCAATGAGATACCACTTCACACTGGTCAGAAGGACCATCATTAACAAATCAACCAACAACAAGTGCTAGTGAGGTTGTGGAGAAAAGGGAACCCTAGTACACTGTTGGTGGGAATGCAGACTGGTGCAGCCACTGTGGAAAACAGTATGGAATTTCAACAAAAAACTAAAAATGGAACTGCCTTTTGATCCATTGCTTCCACTGCTGGGATTATATCCTGAGAATCCTGAAACACCAATTCAAAAGAACCTATGCACCCCAATGTTCATAGCAGTGTTATTTACAATAGCCGAATGCTGTAAGCAACCTAAGTGCTCATCAGTTAATGAGTGAATCAAAAAACTGTGGTACATTTGCACAATTAATACTGCACAGTAGAAAGAAAGAAGGAGCTCCTACCCTTTGTGACAGCATGTATGGAACTGGAGAGCGTTATGCTAAGTGAAATAAGCCAGTCAGTGAAAGTCAAATACCATATTCACCTATAAGTGGAACCTAATCAACAAAGCAAATAAGCAACAAAATTAACCAGAGATATTGAAATAAAGAACATACTAGCAGTAACCAGAGTGAGGGGGACAGGACAAGGCAGGAAAGAAGGGGAAGGGTGGTTAAAGAACATGTATAAAGGACCCTTGGACAAAGCCAAAGGAGGGTAGGATTGAGGGTTGGAGGTGAGCGTGGGTGAGGCAGGGGAAGGAGGGAAAGTGGAGACAACTGTATTTGAACAGCAATGAAAAAAATCAAAAGATAAATTTCACACAATAGTATATCTGAGTTATGTTTCCTCACATCCTCATCACCATTTATTATTGTTAAACTTCAAAATTTTGCAAATCTTTTAAGTATGAGTTTTTTCTTTTTTTTTTTTTTTGTTTCAAATGGTGAATAAATTTGACCTCACAAGAAATGTTTAGATTTGAAGAGCTGAAGATTATCATTCTTGAGTTAATATTTTATACTAACCTTTTGGACTGTTTTGATTCACTCTTTCTAATTAGATAAAAAAGATAAATTGGCAAAAGTTCACAAATGTGAATTTGTTGCGTGCACCTTTAGGCTACTCTGAAGTCTGCATTCTAGGACTTTTCTGAATCAAGGCACCAAACACTCTCAACCAGCTCTGGAAGAAGCCTGGTTGAAAATACTGATGTGCTGCACCCATTGAATCATTACAATTCACACATCAGCTAGGCCTCTTTGAAGTTTTCGGCAGAAACCAGAGAAAGCAAAAAAATCACATTTCATCCTTTGTGTTTATCTACAAGAAATGAAACACTTAAGATTTTTGATGACATATATACATGCTGCCTTTGGTTTATGCTGACAATTTATGAGGGTGAAAGCAAAATATACAGCATCTGTGTGAAGAAAGTACATTGGTACTCAGCAAATGTGCAGCCAGACAAAGCTTGACAGTGTGGGCCAGACTAGCCCGTATCCTGTAAGAAGTACTAACAACATCCACGGCTCTGAATGTATTTCATTTAACTCTGCTGCTGTTGGACTAAACAAATCTTAAAAGTTAATGGCCTTCTCCAGAGCTGGCAGAAAAATTGCTGGTATTGTAAAGGGCAATTTTTTCAAAAAGTCAGTACAATGCACACCAACAGAGTCTATTTCAGGTTTTCAGTTCTGTGCCTAATGGACAAAGGGAGCTTTCAATGCAATGGAATCACAAGTAAAAATAAACCGTGATTTTTGGTTTATAGATTTTCTGAGAGTGTGTTCAGTAAAACACTTCACGTAAATTTTGGTGGGAAGATATTTCTTCACATGACCTCCCCCAGCCCCCACTCCAGAGGTAGGAGTCAATCAATGTTTCTATCATCAACTGAAGAGAACAGTTATGTTCTTCACTGTTGGTTTAACTGGTTCTGAGTGTCAAGATTATCCTCTAATTACTATCGCAAATGTTATTTTAACCAGGGGTGTGAGAGAACCCACAGAGACACCAAATTGAATTAGCAAGATTTTCTGCTATTGTTCTGGATTTCAAAAGGTAATATTCCCAAATAGACTAAATAGTTGAAGTGGAAAATTTTCTTTGTATGACATATTCCATTTACTAATTGAAAAAGGAACAACAGAGGCATTATATCATCATTTTGCAACCTCTAACAAAAAAATAATCTAAGTAATGATCACCAATGACTAGTAACTTCATAAAAAGATTTTTAAAAGTTTACATTGCAATACCAATGAAGTGTTTTGCCAAAATATTCTGTTCAAATCTGCTCATGTCTCTATATCCAAATAATAATACATGGACACTGTATGGAGCAGAGAAACACGTTAAATGACACTGTGGGGTTCCAATCAGCAAAATTCAAACTGCAAAGACTATCCAGAAACAAAACAAAAACAACCCTGCTCTTTCAACAAATAAATTAAAAGAAAAACAATGGTGGAACTTATGGATTTAAAAAGACATATTGTGATATGTACATCCTCAAGTATGCAAATTATAAAAATGCATATTTTGATCCTCAAGTATGCAAATTATAAAAATATAATTATAAGAGGGGGAATTTGAATACTGACTAAAGTGTTTCATGATGTTATAGCATTATTGTTAGCTTTTACTTGAAAGAGTGGTAGACAATATGAGAGTACATGCTTTCAAACTTTTTGGTCTTAGAATATCTTACACTTTTAAAAATCATTGAGGATCCTAAAGTTATTTTGTTTTAGTGGGTTATATTTATTTATATGTATTATAATTAAAACTCAAAACTTGAGAACAAACTGACAGTAACCGGAGGGGAGTGGGGAGAAGGATAATGGGGGAAAGTATGGAAGGTCCATCAGGAACATGTATAAAGGACACATGGACAAAGCCAAAAGGGGTAGGTTTGAGGGCGGGAGGTGGGGATGGGTGGGGTGGAGGGGCATGGTGGGGTGTAAATAGAGACAACTGTACTTGAAGAACAATTAAAAAAACCTTAAAACTTCAAAAAATATATTAACTATTTAAAATAATAATAATCCAGTTACATGTTAACATAACATAATTTAGTAAAAAATAAGTTTGATTTTTAAAACAAAGAAATAAAAGTGTGGCATTATTTTATATATTTTGCAATCTTTAAAATAACTTTCTTTTTTAATTATTTTTATTTTTATTGTTGTTCAGTTACACTTGTCCCGCCTTTTCCCCATTGTTCTCCCCTCTCCCCTGCCCCATCCCTCCCCACTCCCACAGTCACTCCCCCTCTATTGTCTGTGCCCTTGAGTCCTCTGTTTATGTTCCTTGGCTTGCCCCTTCCCCTTCTTTCCCCTGTGATCATCTTCCCCCCTCCCCTCTAGTCACTGTCAGTTGTTTATTTCCAAGTCTCTGGTTCTCATTTATTTGTTTTGTTGATTAGGTTCCACTTATTGATGATATCATATGGTATTTGTCTTTCACTGCCTGGATTATCTCACTTAGTGTAATGCTCTACAGTTCCATCCATGTTGTCGTAAAGTATAGGAGTTCCTTCTTTCTTTCTGCTGCATAATATTCCATTGTATAAATATAACATAGTTTTTTGATCCACTCATTTACTGATGGGCACTTAGGTTGCTTCCAGCACTTGGCCACCGTAAATTGTGCTGCTATAAACATTGGGGTGCATAGGTTCTTTTGAATCGGTGTTTCAAGGTTCTTAGGATATAGTCCCAGCAATGGAATTGCTGGGTCAAAGGCAGTTCCATATTTAGTTTTCTGAAGAAATTCCATACTGTTATCCACAGTGGCTACACCAGTCTGCATTCCTACCAACAGTGCACTAGGGTTCCCTTTTCTCTACAACTTCGCCAGTACTTGTTTGTTAGTTTGTTTATGATGGCCATTCTGACCAGTATGAAGTGGTATCTCATTGTGGTTTTAATTTGCATCTCTCTGATGGCTAGTGATGCTGAGTATTTTTTCATGTGTCTATGAGCCCTCTATATGTCCTCCTTGGAGAAAAATAACTTTCTTAATAGAAAATAGATGCACTCTAATCTGCTTTTGTATTTAATCCTTCATGATGTCACACATCATGTAGCCTTTGGAAAACTTCACTGTCTACTCATGAGTTGATGACAGAGAAAAACAATGTTTTAGTATAATTATGTGAAGACTACCAGAGTCAACTAGACCATACTGTAAGAACGATAGTGTAAGAGATACCTTCTGATAGATTCAAAATTTTTGAAAAAATGATTTTTGATTTTAATTTCACTATAATCTGCTGTTGGAGAAGAGTAACTATATATTTTATACACTATATTCCATAACTTGATAATTGTTCAAACTAGGTGTACATTGGGTTCATTATGCTATTTCTTCTGGTATTTGAATGTACCTTAACAAAAAGTAAAAAATATAATTGACTTAGAGAAGAAAGTCAAGTAAATACTACAAACAATTTGTAAATGGGGCAATTATTTAACTCTGATACAACTATTATTACAATATTGAAAATTTTTGACAAGAGAATTAGTAATCTGGATCTGCAGGGATTGTCTTTAGGAAAACATGAATGAAAATATTGTGAGCGAGCTTATAGGTTTATAACACAAACATTTTGGAAGGATACAGTTTTAATTCTTTAATTGAGATTATTTGATGACTTTTTGCCATCAGAATGTCAAAAGTTATAAAGTTATTATTAGTTTTAAAATTAGATGAAATAGAGATAAGAGAGTATTTGTAGGCTTTACTTTTCTAGGTTCTGGGTTTATTACAGTAGGGATAAACAGCTGTTGGCAAGAAAGTCCTCCCATAGAGAAAACACCGATCCTAAATGATTTTACAGGTGAGTTCTAACAAGCTTCCACTGAACAGATCCTCTGATATTATATAAAATCTTTTAAAGTATCAAGGAGTATTGAAAAGTGTTCTCAATTCATTCCACAGGACCACTATAAACTAGGTAACATTATAAACCACAATAACAAACCAGACAAGGGCAGAGAAATTAAAGTACTGGCCTATTACCTATATAGATGCAAAAATCCCAAACAGAAGATCATCAAGCTTTACTCATAATAGTGTAAAACTACCAAAAGCCCTGCCCACAAACCTCACTGGCTGCCTCACCTGCAACAAGTGGACACCTCTCACACTCAGTATTGATAGGTAATGGGATTCAATATTCATTATATGATTATATAATGAATTGATGACAAAGTGAACTCTTCATGGACCAAAGATTATGATTAACCCAGTTCTATATACCTAAATTCCAAAAGTAACAATAAGATAACATAATGAATAATAAAATCTATACAAGAAAAATATTACTATTTAATTGATCTTGGGATAAAAAATGTCCTTTTTTTCAAGCTTAAAAAAGTCATGAAATCTGTAGGAAATTATTGGTAACTTTTGTTACACAAAGTTTAATATTTACAAATATCAGAAATACTGTAAACACAGTTTAAGAACAAATTTTGACCTGGAGGTAAATATTTGCAAATGAAATGAGACACGTGATTAATTTCCTTAATATATTAACAGTGCTCATGAATTAATAAGAAATTCATTAACATAACAGAACTGCAAACAATGATCATACAGAAAATTTAGAGAACTACAAATGATTGATAATAATTTGAAAATGTTTTTTTAAATGAATGTAAAAAATGACAGTGATTTAGTATTTCATCTCTATTAAATAATTTAAGATTTCTTGTAAAAGGTAATAAAGAGTATAGTGATATGAATACTAACTGACCTCACTATATATGGATGAAGATAAGTATTAATCAAATAATTACACTAAATGGTTAATTATGAAGTGTAGTCAATTCTATGAATGAAGTGTACACCTGCCATGAAAGTATATAACAAGGAATCTGAATTCTGCACAATCAGGAAGGTCTCCCTTGAAAAGTGGTAACTGACTTGCAACTTAAGGAATTATTAAGGATTAATGAAGTAAAGAAGGTAAACTCTAGAAAGAGGAAAGAACCTTAGCAAAGGTCTCGTGGTGACAGTTCAGAGAGTAAAGCGGTGGGTGGTTTAGGATGAGACTGGTGATGGAGGCAGCAGCCAGACCATTCAGGGATTTGTGGATCATAGTAAAATCTCTGGTCTTTATTCCAACAGCAGTCATTTCATTTTTCAAATGTGTTGGTTGTAATGTGGAGACTAGATGGAAGAGGATTAAGTTGTAGGAGTTCATTGAAAAGACTAATGCAGATTTGCGGAAATCAGTGATAGTAATTTGACTAGAGAAAGGAACAGAAACATCTGTTACAGTTTTTTATGATTTTTAAATTTTTTATCCTCACCTGAGAACATTTCTTTCCTTGCTTTTAGAGAAAGAAGAAGAAAGAGAAGAAGGGAGAGAGAGAAACATAGATGTGAAAGAGAGCAAGGATCGGCATCCAGACCAGGGATAGAACCCACAAACTTTCAGCTATGGGAGGACTCTACAACCAACTGAGCCACACTGGCCAGGGCACAGTATTATTCTTTAAAGTAAAAAAAAAAGTCCAAATGTCCTTTAAGCTGCAACTATATACCATGGTATCATTCAATCAGCCACTGAAATTTGCTTTTGAAAAATATTTAATAACTTACACAAACATGCAAAGATATAAAGCAAAATAAAAAGCCACACATTTATGATGCACCTTAATTGTGTAGCACAGAAAAAACTAAATAAAGGAGGAGAAGAAGGAGAAGTGAAGAGTGGGAGAAATATCTATGAAAATATTACTAGTGCCTTTATCAGGTAAAAATATAAATGAATTTTATTTTCTTTTGTCTAGATTTCAATATATATTATATTATATAAATTAAATGCTTGTTGCTTTTAAAATTAGAATAAACATGAGATATAATGATATTATTTAGTTCACACTTCCATTTAGAAAAATAAAGCCAACAAAAAAAATGAATTAAAAGCCCAAGAATCACTTGATGATAGAACTGCATCTGTTACTCATTTAGATTAATCAGCCAGCAAAGCAAATATGCTACCTGGATAATTCAGGGCTTTGAAAGGAGTGGTTTGTGTAATAGCATTTTCAAAAGCAACTCATCCAGTTTTTTCCAAGTGTCTGGAGCATTTGTAGTCCAGTGAGAATCATGATTCTGGTGAAAATTTGCAAATCAAATGCAGACGTCTGACTGCCTGGATAAAAAAACAGGATCAAATAGGGTAATCAGCTTCATTTGTATGATTCATATATTTTTCATTCCTGCTTCTCCTTCTCAAATACCCCTGGTTTTACAGATATTGTTAGTAAATAATGTGAGCAGAAGTCAGCATTGTCAAGTAACTAAAGCACATATTCTCCAGGCAAACTGCCCAGGATTGAATAATGTCTCCATTCTTACCAGCTTTGTGGTTTGGGATAAGACATTCAATATCTCTGAGTCTCAGAATCTTCATCTGTAAAATGGGATAAGAGCATCACTCTCATAGATTTTAACACGTGGTGGTATGGCTTGCCTAGTGGTAAGGAACATGGTTCTAGAACCTAGAAAATTTTCAATGCCTCTTCTGTACAGAAAGTAGCCAGGAAGTTCCCAGGTTCCTTTGTGTCCAGAAAAGGTTGAAGCTTCTGCATGGTTCAAGTGTTTTCTTGAATATGAAATCCAGAAGAAAAGTCTGGAGCATTGGCATAAAGCAGTTCACTGACTTTCCAGCTGTGACACATTTTCATTTTCCTAAACACATAGTAAGCACCAAGGGAAGAATGCATTATATGTATAAAATCGGTCTTCCTGAGCTGCTCATTATTTATAAATATGTAACATGAATTCACATACTTATTCTTATTTTCTTATGTATGTTTTATATTAATTGGTTTATTTAAATCGTATTTGGAATAAGTCTTCAAATTTAGCAGTCTTAAAAGCATTTAAACATTGCTGACAACTAGAAAGTTTACAGTTCCCTAATCGGTCTTTTTACCAGTTCCCATGGTTTACTGATTAACAGTAATGCATGATTACTTTCTTCTCCTTCAAGTATCACCAGAAATGAAGGACTGAAAGTGGTATTTCTAGGTATCAGGGGCTAACTTGTTCTCTTTGAAGATCTCAGGGATTTGGATCTAAGTTGAAATGAATTCAGATATTGAAGTTAGACCAAAGAATTTCCTTCTGAACCTTAGTTCTTAGGTTTTAGGAAGTTAGTTTGTCCATGATTAGTGTAAGAGTTCTTAATGACTAAAATATATGTAATAACAATCAGAAAAGTCATATTCAGTACATTAAATATAAGAAATTGCATACTTTACTTTTGGGAGTCACTGATGTGGAATAGCCCAACAGCTGATAGCTCTTGTCAAGGTGCAGGGAGTTTACTGAGCATTTTCATTGACTGGATGATGTCTTGATTACAAAAGTTTAAAAGAAATTCCTGCCCTGAAAAGCTATATTGTGCAGGCTTGTAGATCAAACTCAGAAGATGTCAGAGGGCTTTGGTGCAGCTGGTCATTTGTCCACAGGAGGATCAGTTTAATAAAGAGTTCAGTTGTAGGGCTGGCTTTATTGGAAGCATACCAGCTATTCTATTATTCTAAATATGACATTCCTTCCTCACTTATAAAATTGAAAGAGATATTCTTGGGAAGCAATAACTGAGTAATTGTCTTGGATCTTTGGAAATAATTGGCTGCTGTAGCAATGTAGAACTCTTGGACACATGAAGTGAGCTGTAGCTTTTGAAGATCCTATTTTCTCAACTTGTGTGCTTGATCACACATCCAGGAACTCTCTTGGCTCCAATTTTTTTTTTGCCATTAGAGTGCATTTGAAATATGTCTAGAGTTCTAAGCTCGCCCAAGAGTAGATTTAATAGTGATGATGTACTGGATGCTCTGGTGTGCAATCCAGATAGTATCTTCTGGCTGGGTCTTTCTCTGGAAATTGACTAAAACAAACAAACAAAAACACACCTCATTGAAATTTGTATACTCCCTTCCCTGGGGCAGCCTCCATCCAGTGACTAATTGTTGAGGAGAGTACAAAGGTTCAATCTCATTGCCTTCTTTTGAAATGGCTTTGAAGGGCAATTCCCAGCTCCTAAACTTCCCAGAGGTGGCCTCTGTTGGAGGATTGAATCACAGCTCAACTTGTCCCTCTGCCTAATGATGCTTTTCTTTTCTTAATAGGTGTTGCTAAAGTGTCTTCCCAAAAAATCTCCTGCATACAAATCTTCATCTCAGAGTCTCTCTCACAAGGAGCTCCTTTGCTAAAAATTGATGTCAGATGTGGCTCCAGGAAGTATAAAGATTATAAAGTGAGAACATGGAATGGGATCTCCCTTTGGCCAGGTGATAATCACTGTTGGTAGGTAGAGCACTCCTAGACCTCAACATGTTAGGTAGAGTATTGTTAAAACATTCAGTAATGGTGAACTGGAATGGGATGCTGGTGAAAGGAAATGCACAAGTAGGAGAGTATCTTAGTTATTTGAAAGCTTCTGGGGACCTAATAATTTATAATTACTATGATATCAGACAGCTTTTGCTCAGTGCTATTGGTACATTTAAGAAGAATATTAAAATGCTGATGATAATTAACAACTAAATATGAGCTCTGAAAGCCAGGGGGTCTTCTTGGTAGCACAAAAAAGAGACTCTCAATTCTTGCATCAGGAAGGAAAGAAAAGAACTTTATAAAGAGTAGCAACGCTCCACAGAAAGCTGACTTCTCAACTGTGGCAAATCTGATAGGCCAATATCAGGAACTTACTGGGATGTCATGGAATCTTAAGTCTAGGGATGGAAGCATCCAGGTCAATTTATCAAAAACTCTTAAATTCCAAGATGCTTCCGATCCCTATAAGCCTGTACAAGTGGCTCATGAATTCCTTTTAAAGGCTAGTGCTTCCCTCTTCTGCTTTGTAAGACGATATGCATTCTTCTTAGGCGCTGTCTCCACATCCTCTCCTAACTACTAGAGAAATACCTAGCATCAATTTACAATGTACCCCAGCCAGGAGGTGCTAGGTCTACTAAAGAAGGAAAGGGGGTACCATATTTTTCAGATAATAAGACACAGCTTTCCCCCAAAAAATTTGGGAGGAAAATGGGGGTGCATCTTATAGTCCGAAGGTAGCTTACCTGGCTCACATTGGTGAAATATTATGTTATTTATGTTATTAAATATTTTACCACATTTTTTGCTTCAAAAGTTTTTTTCCTATTTTCCTCATCTAAAACCTAGGTGTATTTTATAGTCCAAAAAATATGGTATATGCTAAAGGATCCATAAGACCTGGTCAACATGTGTTAGCAGGGCCCAGAAAGTTTTTGTGGGATTTGTTCCAGAGGTGCTGGATCAGAGGGCAGTAAAAAAACTGGCTAAGGGAGAGTTTATTTGCTGTTCTCCTGAGACATAGGATTTAACTCTCTGGCAAGATTTTAGAAAAAAATGTATTAACATATTTCTAGGATGATCCTTGGAAGCTTGGAAGAAACAAAGTCCTGTTCTAAATGAGGCAGAAATTCTAAATTCTAGATCACTGTGATAAACATCTGAGATAGGAGCCAATAGGCAGAGGGAAGTAAATTGCTAGAGGGGATACGTTATTTATACCTGGAGAACCCACTGGTTGATAATTTGTGAGAGGACTAGGAAGACACTCTGTTCACCAGAGTATTGAGGACTGAACTGTTGACAAGGGTACCCATGTCACTGAGAAGCTCAATGATAGCTTTTCCCTGTAGGCAGAGAACGATAGAAGATGTTGTTACAGAACTGGAAATGGAAATGATAGAGACCAAGTGCTTAATTATCAGAAGCAAGCTGTACACAATTATTGTGATGAGCAGTAAGACTGGAATAGCAACTCGGGATCTAACTTACTGAGAGCTATGAAATGACTAATAGGACACAATATTCTCAGGGGAAAAGATAAATGGGCAACCAAAAAAGATGCTGTTTAATTTATACCAAAAAAATGAGAGATTAATGATTAGGATGCTGAGGGCACCAGCTGCAATAAAATGGGACAATCCCTTGCCTACTTTCTAACTCTGAGCCAAGTCTTAGGCCCAGAACCTCGAAACTAAAGGAGATGCCAAGTCCACAAAAGAAAGGACTGTCCATGGTAAATGTATATGGTAATAATTCCTCCAGTTCTCCTTCCAGAGGAGCCAGTATCATATTTAATAGGCAAAACCCAAAATCTTTCCCAATAAGATCAGGAACAAGAAAAGGGTGTCTGCTTTTACCACTTCTATTCTACATAGTATTGGAAGTTCTAGCCACAGTGATCAGTTGTCAAAAAAATAAATAAGTAAAAGGCATCTCAATTGGAAAGGAGGAAGCAAAACTGTCATTGTTTGGAGATGACATGATAGTGTACATAGAAAACCCTATAGATTCTACCAAAAAACTACTCCACCTAATAAGTGAATTTGGCAAAACAGTGGGTTACAAAGTCAATATTCAGAAATTGAAGGCATTTTTGTATAACAACAATGAAATATGAGAAACAAAAATCAGGAAAAAAATCCCATTTGTCATAGAAACAAGAAAAATAAAGTACCTAGGAATAAACCTAACAAAGGAGGTAAAAGACTTGGATGCAGAAAACTGTAGAACACTGAAGAACGAAATTAAGGAAGACACAAATAAATGGAAGCATATATCATGTTCATGGATTGGAAAATTTAACATCATCAAAATGCCCATACTACCCAAAGCAATTTATAGATTTAATATAATCCCTATTAAAATACCAATGGCATATTTCACAGATATAGAACAAACATTTCAAAAATGTGTATGGAACCATAAATGACCCAAAATAGCCTCAGCAATTTTGAGAAAGAACAAAGTAGGAGGGATCACAGTACCTGATATCAAATTATATTTCAAGGCCACTGTAATCAAAATAGTCTGGTGCTACCATAAGAACAGACACATAAACCAATGGAACAGAATAATGAGCCCAGAAATAAATCCAAGTCTGTATGGCCAATCAATATTTGACAAAGGGAACAGGAGCATAAATTGGAGTAAAAAAAGCCTCTTCAACAAATGGTGTTGGGAGACCTGGACAGCTACATGTAAAAAAAAAAAAAAAATGAAACTTAACCCCCAACTTATACCATACACCAAAATAAACTCAAGATGGATAAAAGACCTAAATATAAGTCATGACACCATAAAATTATTGAGGAGAACATAGGCAGGAAAATTTCATATATCTCACGCAGAAATATTTTCACTGATATGTCCCTTAGAGCAAGGGACATAAAGGAAAGAATAAACAAGTGGGACTTCATCAAAATAAAAATCTTATGCACAGCTAAAGAAAACATCAGCAAAATGAAAAGGGAATCAACCATATGGGAAATTATATTTGCAAATGGTACCTTGGACAAGGGTTTGATCTCCAAAATATATTAAAAATTCACATGACTCGACTCCAGGAAGACAAACAATTCAATTAAAAAATGGGCAAAGGAACTCAACAGACATTTCTTCAAGGAGGACATACAGAAGGCCCAGCAGTATATGAAAGGTTGCTCAGCATCACTAGCCAACAGAGAGATGCAAATTAAAACCACAATGAGATATGACTTCACACTGGTCAGAATGGCCATCATTAACAAATCAACAAACAGCAAGTGCTGGTGAGGCTGTGGAGAAAAGGGAACCCTAGTACACTGTTGGTGGGAATGCAGACTGGTGCAGCCACTGTGGAAAACAGTATGGAATTTCCACGAAAAAACTAAAAATGGAACTGCTTTTTGATCTGGGAATTCCACTGCTGGGATTATACCCTAAGAATCCTGAAACACCAACTCAAAAGAACCTATGCAACCCTATGTGTTGGGAACTGCCCTGCCTGGTTTCAGAAACTTTAACCCCCTGGTGACTAAGGTTGAGTAAAGGACGTTGGAATCATAAGCCACTTAGGAGACAAAGCTTATCTTCCTTGTAGTGATACTGCCTCTGCCCTCTTTCACCTCACCCTGCTTGGCCCCAGGTGGATGACTAGTTAGCCAATGATAGGTAAGATTCCTCAAGGGAAGGATGACCTAAGACAGACAGGGTCATGAAGGGGCCCTCAGGGAAGGACTTGGGGGACTATAGAAAAAGGTGATAATGAACCCTCGCCCCTCAGCATAGACATATCCTGAGTCCTCATTCTGTCTGCAAGAAGTTTCCTAATCTCTCGGCTGCCTTACTTCCCCTGCCTGATTTAAGCCTGAAACAATGACAGAGGGTGGTGCAGTCCTGTGCTGGAAAGGGCAGGTTCCCCTGGGCAATCAGGCCTAAGGTAGAATGCATAAAATCCTGTGAAACCTACTTTGCTAATACCCTCAACTTAACTGATAAGGGTCCAAGTATGAAATGAATTTGTTCCCCAAAGTTTTATGGCTCTTTAGCTATCTTATCCTGTCTCAAAATAAGCCCTCAGAGTTCTTTAAATGTTATCTATTGTTTGATCATTACTGCCTGACAATGATTGATGAGCTTTATGTATATGCCCTGCATTCCTATGCAAATTAAATCCAACAAAAGCCCATTGAGGAATAGGTTCCTGGTACTTCTCCTTTGAGAGATGGGCCACCTTTCCTCTCCAAGCAGATTATGTCTTGGTAGACTTATTCTCATCCATAATGCTGCTAACACTGCAGGCCGGAGTCTGAATCACCTATGTTCATAGTGGCATTATTTATAATAGCCAAGTGTTGGAAACAGCCTAAGTGCCCATCAGTAAATGAGTGGGTGAAAAAACTGTGTTACATTTACACAATTGAATACTCCACAGTAGAAAGAAAGAAAGAACTTCTTCCCTTTGTGACAGCATGGATTGAACTGGGGAGCATTATGCTAAGTGAAATAAACCAGGCAGTGAAAGACAAATGCCATATGATCTCACACATAAGTGGAATCTAATCAACAGTACAAACAAAGGAGAAAAAAAGAACCAGAGACATGGAAATAAAGAACAAACTGATAGAGACCCCAGGGGAGGGAAGAGGGGGATAACAGGGGAAAGAAGGGGAACATGTATAAAGGCCCCATGGACTAGGACAATGGGGAGATAATTGCCCTTGGAGCGGGGTGTTGTACTTGACAGGAGAGACCAATGGCACAAAAAATGGGGACAACTGTAACTGAACAGCAATAAAAAAAGAAAAAATTAAGTAAACCTGGGTGAGGGCCAGAAATAAGCAGTATTACTATGCACTCCACACTGTAATGTTGATGCAACTTTTCCATAAACCATATTTTGAGAAAGAGTAATTTAGTGGTTAGGCAGTTCAAAGATAATTATTACTTCTTTTTAAAAATTTTTTCAAAAATATATTTTTTGTTTATGCTATTACAGTTATCCCAATTTGCCCCCATTCTTCCCCCTCTGCCTAATACCCCCTTCCCTCCAGCAATCCTCTCCTTAGTTGATGCCCATGGGTCATGTAATAAGTCTTTGGCTTCTCCATTTCCTATATTATTTTTAACAACCCCCTTTTTGTACCTACCACTTATACCTCTTAATCCCTGCACCTTCCTCCATTATCCCCTTTCCCCATCCCAGCTGATAAACCTTTAAATGATCTCCATATCTATGATTCTGTTCCTGCTCTCGTTGTTTGCTTAGTTTGTTCTTTTAGATTCAGTTGTTGATAGTTATGAATTTGTTGCCATTTTAATGTTGATATTTATGATATTCTTATTTTTCTTAAATAAGTCCCTTTAACATTTCATGTAATAATGGCTTGGTGAGCATTACATTGAGTGAAATAAGCCAGGAAGTAAAAGACAAATACCATATGATCTCTTCTACAAGTGGAGCCTAATCAACAAAACAAGCAAGCAAAATATAACCAGACATTGAAATAAAGAACAAACTGAGAATAACCAGAGGTGGGGGCAGGGGATAATTGGGGAAAGAAGGGGAATGGTCATTAAATAACGTGTATAAAGGACCCATGGACAAAGCCAAACTTGGGTAGAATTGAGGGAGGGAGGTGAAGGTGGGTGTGGCAGGGCAGAGTGGTGGGAGGAAAATGGAGACAACTGTACTTGAAAAATAATTTTAAAAAAATGATGATGATTAATTCCTTTAGCTTTACCTTCTCTGAGAAATACTTTAACTGGTCTTCGACTCTAAATGATAACTTTGCTGGATAGAGTAATCTAGGTTGTAGGTCCTTGCTTTTCCTGACTTTGAAAACTTCTTTCCAGTTCCTTTTTCCTGCAAAGTTTCTTTTGAGAAATCACCTGATAGTCTTATGGGAACTCCTTTATAGGTACCTATCTGGTTTTCTCTTGCTGCTTTGCAGATTCTCTCTTTATCTTTAACCTTTGGCATTTTAATTATGATGTGTCTTGGTATAGTCCTCCTTGCAACCAACTTGTTTGGGACTCTCTGTGCTTCCTGAACTTGTATGTCTATTTCCTTCACCAAATTAAGAAAGTTTTCTTTCACTATTTTTTCAAATAGGTTGTCAATTTCTTGCTCTTCCTTTCTTCTTCTTACACCCCTATGATTCAGCTGTTGGTATGTTTGGAGATGTCCCAGAGACTTCTTATACTATCCTTATTTAAAAAAATTTTTTTTAAATTCTTCTTGCTCTTCTGATTGATGCTTATTTCTCCCTTATGTTCCAAATCAGTGATTTGATTCCTGGCTTCCTTCCCTTTACTGTTGGTTCCTTGTAGATTGTTCTTAATTTCATTTAGCGTAACCTTCATTTCTTCCTTTATATTGTTGCTGTACTTGGTGAGTTCCCTGAGCATCCTTATCACCAGTGTTTTGAACTCTGCATTTGATAGGTTGGTTATCTCTGTTTCATTTAGTTCTTTTTCTAGGATTTTATTCTGTTCTTTCATTTGGCTCATATTTCTTTGTCCCCTCAATTTGGCAGCCTCCTAGTGTTTGTTTTTTGTCTACTAAGTAGAGCTTCTTTGACTCCCTGGCTTAGTAGCTGGCCTATTGTAGAAAAACTACCTATAAACAGTCTGGGACAGAGCTTTAGGTAATCACCAGGATGGGGCAACCCATTTTACTGCTTTGGGGCTCTGTGTAGGGGGAGGGCTCAGAGAGGAGACAATGTTGCTGCTTGGTTTCTGGGTGTTTTTCCAGCACTTGCTCCATTTCTAATCACTTTACCTGCTCCCTATATGTGACTGGTGCCCTTCCAGCTGTTGCCCTGGTGCTTAATCCCAGAGTAAGTGGGTTTTTGTACATTCTAAAACTATGTGGGCCCTTTAAGTGAAATCTCCTGAAACTCCAGCAGTTTCTTCCGCCACCCACACACCCACTGTTTTTGACAGCCAGAAGTTATGGGGATTTATTTTCTGGCACTGGAACCCTGAGCTGTGTGGTCTGGCATGGGACTGGGAATGCTTGTTTCCAAGGTATTCTTCCTGATTTTTATCCACTACACATGAATGTGGGATGGCTCATTCTGATGCCACTGCTGCCTCTCTGTACCATACTGCATTTCCTTGCCTCTCTGCCTATTTCTGATCTATGTCCCTCCTACCTGTCTGGATGAATGAGGCTTTAATCCTTGGTTGTCAGACTTCCATGCAATTTAATTTTATGAAAGTTCTTCATGTTAGTTGTTTTGAGGTTTAGTTGTAGTTCTCTCTATGGATATGCAAGGAGGCAAAGTGTGTCTACCTACACCACCATCTTGACTATTGATGATAATTGATAATAATGATAATCCATAATTTCGTTGACTGGCCTGCTGTGTATCATCTTTGTATTTACCACTATATGTAGATTCGTTATTACATTTAACATTACAACACCTCTATTATTGTTTCCATTTTACTGATTAGGAAGTTGAAGGTCAGAGTATTCATAGTTGGTCAAAGTTTATACAGTGGTAAGAAGATTCAGAGCCAGAACTTAGGGCTGTCTGACACCAAACTAATGCTTTCTTCGCTTCTGTCACAGATACACAGTGGTTCCCCAAAACTTTTGCTCACAGTTGATTCAATAATGCTGTTCTCTGATCCTCTTCACTTTTTTTTCCTTTTTGCTTTGTCATTAAACTTGAGAAAACTCATTATTTCATCTAGATAGTAGCCAAATCACAAGTCTGAAAAAACTGTCTTTATTTCAAATGACACAGAAATCTTAAAGTTTAAATCACCCTTTCAACATCATGCCAGGAAAAAAATACAGGCTAAGAGGTTGAGTGTGTCAGAAATATTCATAAATCTCTTAGTGTGGAGAGGTTTGAAGCCTTCAAAAATAATAAGGATATTTGAGACTGTTGGTTGGAAAATAACACCTTTTCCGCAAAGTTGGGCTTGAGGAGTATTAGATAGTATTTCAAGAAATATCAGATCAAATCAGAAAACTTGCCAAAGCAGCATTTTCCCAAGACACTAATTTTTATTCTTTTATTTGTCATCATGGATATTTATCTGCTCTGTAAGTACATATGTAGTGGATGTTTTCTAAAAATGATGACTATCTTCTCCCAAATAGCATTCTATTTTGTTCTTAGAACTCTTTCCTCTCTATCAGTTGAACTCGTCTTAAGTGTAAACACTATCCCATTGGAGAACCTACAGTAGGTCTTTATAGCCTGGATTTAAATCAAAGGAGTCAACCAAATTAAAGTTTTGTAGAATTGTTGATTGAATCCAGAACTGAAACACATAACAACATGCTTTGTTGACTGTTATCACTGTTGTGTGACAGAAACCAGAAGAGCAGAGATGATGGCTGATTAACTCTGCTGCTTAGAAATAAATAGAGGCAACAAAACAAAGAGGCTTACATTTACTCTCCAAGAAGTAAATGAAGAACCATAAATGAAAAAACTTTTGTTAGTTGAGTTTTATAAAACTTTATAACTTAGTTCTGTGGAAAGTCTACTTAAAGTGAATTTACCTCAATAGGGATCAATATTTCACATTGAACAGTGAAAAAATGGTCTGTTGAACTTCATATTGAAAAATTAAGTTAAAAATGATAAAACTATATATATTAAACCAAGTAATATAATTAGGCTATTAAATTAAATGTATTTTACTAAGTGCTAATATTAGGAAGAAATAGAGGGTAAATCAAGGTTTTGAGGGGAGAAATCACACAAATTTATTTGATATAATGTTATGACATCCTTTGTTTTACATTTGACATTTTATGGAATATGACAAGTCATTTTGGCAAAAAGATATAAAAGCTCCATAAATTTTTTCCAATAGGCTTTTACAATTTGTTATTTAAAATTCTCTTTTAGAGTGATTATTCTGGTGTCATTATTGCCATTATTTTCATTTTCAGTTTTAAACTAGACTAACTCTTGCAGGTTATTTGTCAATAGCTTTGCCTGTGATTTTCCAGCACCTTTTTCTTATACTTACAAGTTTGTATAACCATTCATAAACTGATAAAGATAGCTTCATAGATTGGACAAAGAATTAATGCAATTACTAAATAAAGAAATATGTGAGTGGGAACTAATCTTTAAATTAATTTTGTGCTTTGACTTTTATTTCTTAAAGAACACCATGTCTGCAGAGACTTAGTGAATAAAACTTCACAGAAGAGTGGTTTAAAGAAAAGGCTGTGGAGTGAGATAACATATGTATTAGTCTGCTCAGGCTGCCTAATACCACCAGGCTGGGTAGTTTAAACTCAGAGATCTATTTTCTCATAGTTCTACAGGCTGGAAGTCCAAGATCAAGATGCCATCAGGGTTGCTTTCTAGTGAGGCCTCTCTTCTTAGCTTGTAGACAGGCCCTTCTCATTGTGTCCTTATGTGGCCTTTCCTTTCTGTGTGCCAAGAGACATCACTGATGTCTCTTCCTTTAAAGAACATGAATCTTGCCAAATTAGGGCCCATCCTTATGACCCAATTTAATCTTAAGTACCCTCCTAAAGATACTACCTCCAAATACAGTCACATAGGGGATTAGGGCCTCAACACATGATTTTGGGGTGCATAATTCAGTCCCTAGCAACATGTGCTCATATCATATAGCTCCATTATTTCCTTCTTGTTTGATCATAGTCAAATTATAAACATTCCTTAAACTTAAATTGATACTCTATGCAATACAGATAATTGTGTTACTCAATTTGTAGGATTTTGACATGGATTAAAAGCTATAGTGTAGTTTAGGAATTTAGCATAGTACCTGGCATGGAATAAGGGTACAATGAATATTGGTTGTTATTATGGGTTCCTGTTGATACCCCAGTATTGATTAAATCTGAAAATGAAAAGGGATTGACTTCTTTTCTTCATGGCAGTAAGAAATTGAGAAGATGCAGTTTGTGGAGAGAGGGCAGAGTGGGAGGAAACAGCTACTAAGAGTAGAGAAAAAGCAGGTTGAATTTCTGAGACTGTAACAGGACTAAGAACATCTGTGTCCAAGAAATATAGGTAAGTGTTATCTGACACTTACCTATATTCAATGATTATTATGTATATCTAGAATTTATATGGTATTTAAGAATTTAATTGCTTATTATTTGATTATGAGCAGCCTACTTCTTTGTCTGACCAATATTTCAGGGGTCCAGCCATCATAGATAATTGATTGGTCATCCAGATCATTCTGAAGTGTCCAGGTTTTCTGGGGTCCTAGAGGAACACAGCTGTGTTAGTCTAGCTCCAGGATAATCATGGAAGTCCTTGAATTACTTAAGAGGAACAATGAGATACATTTGATATTTTCTTGTGAGTAGAAATACAAAAGTTCTTAAATAAATACCCAGTCTCTTTTTGAAGTCATTCCTTCTTTGGTCTTGCTTTAAATTTGTATGTATTTATTGAAATTGGTGTGTTTTAGTGGGTGTTCTCTCTCAATTGTTCATTTTGCTCTTCCTTGCTGCTCTGTGGTTTCTAGTTTTAAAAAAATTCCTCCAAGATATTCCACCAGGTTGCTCACTCATTTATTTTTTTATGTTCTTTTTTTCTTTTCCAAAACTATAGAACTTAAAGATGAAAAAGACACATTGCTCATCAAATGCCTCTTCTTCCAAAGTTGGATAGTCCTGTTTAATACAGCAATTTTTCCACTTAGCTGAAAATGATTGAAGTGATGGGGTTTCCACAACTTCCTGTGAATGACTATTCCACAGACTGACAGATCCCATTACGTGGTCATTTCCCCCCTCTTGTTCTGCCTACATTTTTCTTTGCTCCATTTAATTCTATTTCTCTTAGTTATACCCCTTTGGATAACTCAAAGAAATTCCTCTCCCCTTTTTGATCCATATTTCCCTCAAATATTTACAGATGGTTATTATTTCTCCTTAGTCATTATTTGGCCCAGCCATTTGAATTAGGTCTTTCATCTTTTCCTGTTATCCAGTGCCTCCAGATTTTCCAATATTTTGGTATTTGTGCTCAGAACTTGTCATTTAAAAAAATGTTCTGACTACTTTGGAAAGGAAAGGTCCAAATCTCACATGAGACTTTTCTCTAAGAAACTTCAAGGTGACATCTACACACATTGCAAGACTTAACTAATTCAAAGCCTCATGTATCTGTAGCTTCACTGGTAAAACCAAGCAATGGTGCTTCTTGCTGGGTTAAATATTCCTGGTTCAAGTCTCATTTATTCCATAAAATGTCATTCACAGCTCCTAGCACCATTAGAGGATGGACCAATACTGCACTGTCTGAGGGATAAGAAGACTTCTGTCATAGAGCATTTAAAAACATTCTGAGATCTTTCCATTTTTGACAGTGGGGTGTTAAAATCCTCTACTATAATTGTGTTGTTGTCAATATCTTTCTTGAAGTCCTACAAGATTTTCTTTATGTATTTGGGTGCTCCTATGTTGGGTGTGTATATATTTACAATGTTTATGTCTTCTTGGTGGATTTTTCCCTTGAGTATTATGAAATGTCCTTCTGGGTCTAGTGCTCTGTTGGTGAGAATGCAGACTGGTGCAGCCACTGTGGAAAACAGTATGGAATTTCCTCAGAAAACTAAGGATGGAACTGCCTTTTTACCCAGCAATTCCACTGCTGGGATTATACCCTAAGAGCCCTGAAACACCAATTCAAAAGAACCTTTGTACCCCAATGTTCATAGCAGCACAATTTACAATAGCCAAGTGCTGGAAAAAACCTAAGTGCCCATCAGCAAATGAGTGGATCAAAAAACTATGGTACATTTACACAGTGGAATTCTACGCAGCAGAGAGAAAGAAGGAGCTCCTACCCTTTGCAATAGCATGGATGGAGCTAGAGAGCATTATGCTAAGTGAAATAAGCCAGGCGGTGAGGGACAAATACCATATGATCTCCAATCTTTAACTGGAGCATAATCAGCAAAAGAAAAAAGCAAACAAAATATAACCAGAGACATTGAAATTAAGAACAATCTAACAATAGCCAGAGGGGAGGGGAAGGGGATTGTGGGGAGAAGAGTTTTCAGGAACTACTATAAAGGAAACATGGACAAAACAAAGGGGAAGGGTGGAAACAAGGGAGGGAGGTGTGTTTGGCTGGGGTGGAGGGAGGGAAGGGGAGAAAATGCAGACAACATTCTGAGAGAGGCACCGTTCTTCTGAAAGGATACAATTTTTTTTGTAAGATTTTATTTTTATTTATTTTTAGAAAGGGGGGAGGGGAGGGAGAAAACAGCAATGTATGGTTGCCTCTTACATGGCCCTCATGGGGACCTGGCCCACAACCCAGGCATGTGCCCTGACTGGGAATCGAACCGGGACCCTCTCGTTCCCAGCCCATGCTCAATCCACTGAGCTACACCAGCCAGGAGGATACAATTTTTTAAAAAATAAAATTTTAATTTAAAAACATAATTTTCCCTCAAAATTCTTTGCAAACCTATTTTACTCTCCCTACCCGCCATCAGACCTCTAGGTTCATTTTTAGCTGGGTTCCTTACTAGCCAAGGATAGATATATTTGAATATGTTATTCTAAGGAATAGTTCATTTCTTTAGAACTGACGTATAACTATTCTTTTACTAGCAACATAAATTAAGGGTGACGTGAAAAAATATATATCAAATTTCAAAGGGCCAAAGGTCTGGAATGTTCCTAGACACCATAAATACCCTAATTTTTTTCCTTCTTGATCTCCTGAGTAGTCATTGAATGTGTCAGATGACCTTTCTCATTTCTAATGCATTTTTTCTTTTATCAAGGACTATTAACATGAAAATTAATTGCTGTTTTTTCTTTTTCCTTTATTATTGTTGCTACTTACTCCTGATATTTTTCAGTGCCAAATGAAGCTACTATGGCAAGTTGTGTTCTCTGTTCTTGGAAATGATGAAAATGTGACATAGATACTTGTTAACCTGGTGTGTCTTTAGTGTAGACCTGGTGGGGTCATAGGGAGAGACCAAGTAACTTAAAAATATATGGGCTTTGGAGCTAGATGGACTCAGTGTAGACACTTATCTCTGCCTTGCTGTGAATTCTAAAGCAAGAACTTTCTCCTATTCTTTTAGAAATATTCCTTTTCTCTCTTGGAAAAATGCCTAGACAACCTTTTTACTAGTTATTACTTTCTTATCTTTAATAGCTTGTCTGTAGTAGTTATCTCTACAGAATGTATCAAAATTTAAAAAATGTTATGATCCGCACCCACTGTATTTATTTGGTCATTCCTGCCCATCATTCTTACAGGAACCAGAGCTTTAGGATGGTTATATTTTCCAAATAAATCTTTCACTTGTCTTCCAACTGTTGAGTTTGCTAAAGTCATATTTTACTTCCTTGTTAATATATTTTAGCCCCTCACAGAATCTCTGTTTTATGGCACAGATACTCATTTATTACCTACATTATAATTTTCAATTACGTTAAAATGTTCATTCAGATTTTACTATGACAATTACTAGATTCATTGCTCACAGTTGTCAAAACACCTGTTCTATCTAGAAAGTTCATGCTTAACTTTCTTGGTTAGAGTAATTTCTCAGGAAATTGCTTCAGGCAGAATTTGTGGAGAGAGATGGAATATAATTTTCAAATCCTTGTGAGACCTGGATTGAAGAATATCTTGGGGAAGGATAAGAATCTTTATAATGATATTTTTACCTGTTAATAAATCTTATGGCTCTCTCTTTTATTTCCCATTGCTGTAGATGGGAAATGTGATGCTAGGTGATTGCTTCCCTGAAGTGCGTGATGCAGAGGAAGTAAGGTGGAGGCCCCCATGCCTTTTACATACGGGCTGAATTCCAGGGGTGGGCTCAATAGGAGCCAACTTGGAGGTAAACAATAGTTTACCTTTTTGTTTAATCGAGATTTGTACTGAGATAACTATAGATTTATATAGAGTTGCAACCAACTGTACTGAGTCAGTGTATATTTATCCAAACTTTCCTGAAGGATAACATTTTTCGATACTATAGTATAATATTACAACCAAGATATTTACATTGATATAATCCATCAATTTTATTCAGCGTTCTCAGTTTTACTCCCACTCATTTGTGTGTGTATGTGTATGTTTGTGTGTATTAAGTTCTATACAATTAAATCACATGTGTTGGTTCATGTATCCAAAACCTCAGTCAAATTACTGAACAGTTCCAACACCACAAGAACTTCTCCTATAGCCTTTTTATAACCACACCCTTGCCCTTGTACCAGCTCCTCTCCTTGACTCTAATTCCTGGTAATAACTAATCTATCCCCATTGCTACAAGCAAATTGTTAAACAAACTATAGCATATACATGCCATAAAATACTAGTCAGCAATGAAAAAGGAATAAATGATTAATATAAGCAACAATTAGGAAGTCTCTTTAAGGACTTAGGCTGATTGAAAGAACCAGGTTCCTTCCTTCCTTCCTTCCTTCCTTCCTTCCTTCCTTCCTTCCTTCCTTCCTTCCTTCCTTCCTTCTTCCTTCCTTTCTCTCTCTCTCTCTCTCTTTCTTTCTTTCTCTTTTGTATGAAGAACTTATTCATGTAATCTTTGAGTGGTTTGCTAGTCACAAGTTTTCTTTCTCTTGAGAATTTGTTTATTTCCCCTAATTCCCGAATAATAATTTCTACACATATTGGATTCACAAATGACAGTTCTTTTAGCACTTGAAAAATATTGCATCACATTCTTATGACCTCCATGGTTTCCAATCAGAAATTCACTATTATTTGAATTGAGATTCTCCTGTAAACAATGTAGTTTCTGTCTGATTGCTTCTAAGATTTTATTCTTTGTCACAAGTTTTCACAGTTCATGATATATTTTGGTGTAGAATTTTTAGAGTTTGACGTTTTTAGAATTTGCTCAACTTGTTAAATCTGTAGGTCTGTGTGTGATCACAAAACTTGTAAAATTTCCAGACATTATTTCCTCAAATATTTTTTTCATTCCCACTTTCTTTTCTTCTCCTCTGGAATACCAATAATATGAATGTTGATTTTTGTTATTGTCCCTCACATTCCTAATATTCTTCTAATTTTTTCAGTCTATTTTCTCTCTGTTGTTCATATTGGATGAACAACCAATTTTTTGTTCTGTCCTCAGATTCACTAATTTATCCCCTGTCACCTCTATTATTGGGATTATCCAGTGAATTTTTATTTTCATTATTGCATTTTTCAATTATATAATTTGTAAGTATTTTTTATTGTTGTTCAAGTAAAGTTGTCTCCATTTTCCCACTACCACTTTCCTCCTCCCCACCCACCCCCACCTCCTACCCTCAATCCTATCCCCCCTTTGGCTTTGTCCGTGGGTCCTTTATACATGTTCCTTGATGACCTTTCCCCTTCTTTCCCCTGTTAACTCCCACCTCTGGTTACTGTCAGTTTGTTCTTTATTTTGATGTCTCTGGTTATATTTTGCTTGCTTTTTTTTTTTTTTTTTTATTAGGTTCCACTTAAAGGTGAAATCATATGGTATTTGTCCTTCACTACCTGGCTTATTTTACTTGACATAATGCTCTCCAGTTCCATCCATGCTGTTGTGTAAACATACCATAGTTTTTTGATCCACTCATTTACTGATGTATATAATTTCAATTTGTTTCTTTTTATATAACTTCTACTTTGATAAGATTTATCATTTTTTCATTAGTTTCAGGAGAACTTATAATTAATATTTGGAGCATTTTATGATAGTTTTATGATTGTTTATAATCATTGTCAAATAATTCTAACATCAGATTCATTTTTGTTTGCATGCCAGTTGATTGTCTTTTCTCATTTACATTGCATTCTGGTTCTTGGTAGGGTGTGAGATTTTCACGTTAGACCTGGGTGAACCTCTGTGTTGGTTGAGGGTATGCAAGTCATCCTGCCACTGTGCAGTTCCTTCATTCCTGTATTCTCAAATTGACTCATCTTTTTCTTCTTAGCTTTTAGAGTTCTCTTTTCTTTGTGCCTTACATCATTTCCAGGGTTAGTAGTTATACATTTCAGAGAGAAGCTTGGAAATGTGGGTTCACCTCACCTAGTAGTGTTCTTTTTAAGTCTTCAACTTAGGTAAATTTTCTTCTATTCATTTGTTTGTTCATTCATTCATTGCCATGTGGAAAAAGTGTTGTATTTTCAGAGAAGCTGCCTTCTTTCCAAATCACTGAGTTCTCAGTTATACTCTATACATTCAACTCTTTCATGAGGATATAAGGTTTAAGTATGTGAGTTCTCCTCATCCATGCTCATTTTGGTGATTATGTCCTCTAACAAGGAATTGTTGGTCTTGTATAATCTGCCTTTGCTAATTAGAGGAAGGATAGGAAAGAATTGGAGCATCTTTAGGTGATGGCTGAACTCACATTGGAGTGGACACAGGGTTACCAGTAAGGGTGAGGAAAAGGAGTATGAATGCCTATACAGACAAGGCTGAGAGCATTTGTGTTTAGAGTGTGGGAAGAGGACAGACTTGGGAAACAACTTACAAGCACGGGGGTTGCTGAGATCAAAAGAGGTGGAAAAGGGGATCTAGAACTTTACTTCAGAATATGATTAGAAGCTCTTCCCACCCTGGAATTTTCTTGAGGGACAGTAGTACATACTTAATCTTTAAAAAAATCATGTTTAAATGGTGGGTCAAAATTTCTCTGAATTTAACACTTGGTCAAGATAAGGCCACCCAGTGACTGAATTCTGTGTGGATTAGGAGAGAAGATGTAAATTAAAGGGTAAAAACCATAGATTTTGGAACTAGGCAGTTCTTGTTTAAAAATCTGGTTTAACCAATTATCTCTCTAATCCAATGTTCTTATCTGTCAAATAAAGATAACACTGCCTATCTAATGTGGTCTTAGGATAAACATACTTTACAAAGACTTTCTAAATATGGCAAGTTCTTGCAACCTACTCTCCTTGCACACATCCAATCAAGGAAACCAAGTCTCTTTTTAGTTTCTTAAATATACTGTAATCTCTCTTTTGGCTTTTAATCTTCCCAAAAGCTGTTCCAAAGGCTGTTCCTATAAATCATTCCTCTTCACTCTCTTCTCATACATAACTCTTGTTCATCCTTCTGGTCTAGTTTAAACATATTTTTTTTTCAGTCTTCATGCCCCTTAATCTATTCTCCCATAGTCCCATGTTTCTTTATTACAATGTTTTAAACAGTTTCTTGTCGTTATGTGCTATTTTCTGTTTAATTGCTGTCTCCCCCACTAGTTAGAGACTGTCTAAGTCTTACCAGTATGGCCTCAGTATTTGGCAGTGACCATCAGATATCACATATTCACTGACTATTTGTTAAGAATATAAATGAATGAGCAAATGATGCAGAGCCTGAAATAAAGTAAGTGTCCAATGGCTAGCACCATTATAGGACCCTCTCAACTTCTTAATTTACATGACTACATTAACCATAAAGATGGGTGTGAAAAAGAGAATGCTAGCTTGTCATAGACCTCCAATTCTACAAAGCTAAATAAAAGGCAAAGTATTTTTTCATTTAACACAGATAATAATCCATATATCATATAGGTAGTAAGCAGCCCTTTTGCTAAAATTTATTCCATGTGTCATATCAACAGTAAGTCACATGCCAATATTTTCTAATAGACTTAAAAGAAAACCTAGCAGTTACTTCTAAATACCATGAAATTGATAATGTGGAGAGCAAACCACTGCTTGTCATACTCAAAATCCCAGGAGTCAGTCAGGTTTGTTGTTACCATATCATTTTTCCTTCGCAATCCTTCCTGTCTACACAGCCCACACATATAAAAGAAAATTTTTCTCTTTTTTACAACAGTGAACAAAATAACCATAGAAAATTCTGCTGTTTCCCACAAACCAGAACTAAGGTAGCTAAGTCACATTTATCAGACTACTGGGGAAGTTGCCAAGAGTCAAAGTCCTTTCCAACTACTTAGCTCAAGGGGCAAATTCAAGAGCCCATCAGACCCTCTTGAGATATAGGAAAAATAACAGATGAGGACAATTCCTGTCCAGGTTACCTTTGTTCTAGCTCATTACTCAGCTGTTGAATTAGTAAACAGCTTAAACAGCTCTTCAGAAATCTAGTGTGAAAAATGTTATTCTCTCAAGACCATTAATCTTTGAAAAGTATTCTGGCCAAAAAGATGGATCTGGACATGCCAGAGAAATTCAAATTAAGAGAATGTTACTTAAATAAAAAGAGCAAGGGCTTGGGTATATTGTGAGTTGGAAAGTAGCTTAGGCAAAGCAAGGGACTATTTTTCTTGCCAACAGGGGAATTAGGAAAGGCTTCTAAACTAGGTGATAAGCACCGGTGAACTACAGATCCCGTCTAACCAGGTTCTGACATCCAGATGATTGAAAGGTTCATTTTGGTGAGCCTATCTTCACAAGCATCTCTTGTAGCTGTCATTTGCTTCCCATCTTTCCCCTTGTCCTGTAGGATCCATGAGGTCATGGACTGTCCAGGTCTTGCTTTCTAGTGTACCACTGCAGCCTTTTCAGGTCCATTACCTGATGTCAAACTTCGGTGTTCACATTTTGTCCTTGGCAGGTTGACTAGGGATCTGAGGCCTTAGTGTCCATCTCAAACTCTCATTTAAAAGTGATATTTGCAACCCACAGAGGGTACAAAAAAAAAAAAGCTGCCAGCCTTCTCATTAAATTAAAACATTAGCTATCCTTCCAAATAGGGAGGGCATGCAGTGTTCTCCCTTTTACTGGAGACACAAACCACATAAATGTACTGTTTTCAAACTCTTGTAGTAAAGAGTTCACAACCAGGCTGTTTTAAGAACTGGATTTGATAAATGAAATTTTATTCTTTGGATTCTCTCTCTATATAGATCTTTTTAGATATTAATGTTAATAGAGGTGACTGCTATTTTAAAATAACACGTTCTTCAGACAATGCCAGGAGCTGGAGTCTCTGTGGGAACACAGTAGGAACTGTCCTGTGTGAGGAGATTGCATGTAGACCAGTCTAATGAGCAGAACCCATTTAAAACAAGTATAGGTTCACCTTACGGCCCATCTGGGCATATGCCCCAGACAATGTCTCACGGAGAGAGACTACAAAAAAATGGTGTCATTTGTGACATTGAGGTATGCTGCCAAACTTAAGGTCTCTCACTGGATGAGGAGATTTAGTTTACACGATGAAATATATAAAAATAAAAAAAAATATTTGAAGGCTATTTGTATTTATATTCTTGAAGAGAAGTACACAGTAACAGGATTAGATATTTTTTAGTTTCAAAATCACTATTTTTTAATTTTAATGATAAAATAAACTGCTTGTATTATCAAAGTCACAAAATAGTATTTTATTTAATAATACATATTTTTATTGTTATTCTATGACAATAAAAAAGTTGTCTCAATTTTCTCCCCTTTGCCCTCCTCCACCCAACCCGTTCCCCTGCTCCCACAGTCAACCCCACACTGTATACATGTCCGCGGGTCAGTCACACGTGTTCTTTGACTAGTCCCTTCCCCTTCTTTCCACCATTAGCCCCTTCCATCCTCCCCTCTGGTCACTGTCAAGCTGTTCCATGTTTCTATGCCTATGGTTCTATTTTGTTTGTTAGTTTATTTTGTTCATTAGATTTCTCTTATAGGTGAGATCATATGGTATTCATCTTTCACCAACTGGCTTGTTTCACTTAATATAATATTCTCCAGTTCCATCCATGCTGTCACAAAAAGCATGCCTAAAATTAATATTGCATGAAAAAAAGTTAGAAATATTTGCCCTGGCTGGTGTAGCTCAGTGGATTGAGTGCAGGCTGGGAACCAAAGGGTCCCAGTTCGATTCCCAGTCAGGGCACATGCCTAGGTTGCAGGCCAGGTCCCCATGAGGGCCATGTGAGAGGCAACCATACATTGCTGTTTCTCTCCCTCTCTGTCTCCCTCCCTTCCCCTCTCTCTAAAAATAAATAAAATCTTAAAAAAAAAAAGTTAGAAATATATGATAATCACAATACAGTGAATTTACATCCACACACACCAGTCAATATAGCTATGAGAATACAAATAAATAAAGAATAAACAAAACACACTAGGATGGGAGCCTATGGAAGGGCAAAAGTAATAAAAGTGGGAAATTGTGATAAATGAGAATTTTAAAAGTAAATAAAATGAGAAATACACACACAATTTTCTATACACACATACACACATGTATACACACAATACACACATGCATACAGGTGTACATATGTACAAGAACTCTGACAACCTCTCCAGGGTCTCAGCCTCCTAAAGACATAAAGATAGTTTCAAGAGTCAGAAACCTTTGTGGAAACCATAGGTATCTAGTGGGGGAGGGTAAGAGAGGTAGCTCAAGAAAACTTCACAAATAAAGTTCATCTAAAATCTATTTTCTAACCCTGGCATAGTTATTTTCTCCCTCTATTAAAATCCTTAGGTTTCAACTTTATCATCTATAAAAATGAACATATTAATACCTATTGCATGGGTGGGTATTAATTAAATGACATTTATAAAGAGCTTAACTCGGGGTTTGGCACAGTGGACATTTGAATGATATGAGTTTTAATTCTTTGTTCATTCCTCCTTCTCTTATTTCTGTTTTTTTTCCTACTTAAAATGAATGGCTAACCTATTTTTTCAAATTGGAATAATTATGATTAACTTCTGAACACTCCCATATTACATATACGTTATTTCATAAATGAGATGTAATATCCACATGATCCTGCATTTGAGAAGACTGAGACTTGGAAAAGCTGAAAAATTCAGCCAAAGGTTACACAGAGACTGTCTAGTAGAACACAGTGATACCTTCTCAACCCTCACAGAGAAGCAAAAGTGTTTGAGCATGTAATTCTTTTGAGATATAATCCTCAAACTTTAGCTATTCTGTGTATGGATAAAAGAGTGCCATTCAATGAGTACAGTGCTTTTTCCTTACCTTTGAGTAAGCCAACAGTGTCACAAACTTAAAAAGGCATGGGATGAGAGAGAGAAAAAGAAGGAATGGAACAAAACACCTTTTCATCATTGTGTAAAACATCAGCTCAGTTGTGAGAAATTATGAAGCAGTCGTGAATATATTCTTACTTCCTTCACGGGTTTAGACTGCACAGCCTCTCAGAATAAATGTTTATCCTTGGAGCCATGCATATGTTTGGTTCAACAATGACTCATTGGCCAATGAATGGAGGAATCTGAAACCCACACCTATGGACAGATCTTAAAGAGGGCTCACACTCTCCTGAGCTGGGTTTGGAATCTCTACCAGCAAGCACCTCTCCCTCCAGGTCATTCTGTGGAGCCTGGAGTGTGACAGCCATTACCATCTAATGGAATCTGCTAGATGTGCTTTGAAGCTTTAGTTCTCAACCCTGGCTGCACATTGAAATCACGTGGGAGCATTAAAAAACTCTAATGTTTGGATTTTAGCCTCTAGAGGTTCTAAGTCAATGGTGTAAATATCAGGATTTTAGAAGCTCCCTGGGTACATCTGATGTGCTGCCCAGTTTGAGGACTACCGCCTCACACCTGTTGGGCTTGTACCGATCTGTCTGATAGCACTATGGAAAAAAAGACAGGGTCAGCACTGTATTGCATCTTGCTCAATTCGACTCTCTCCAGGTGACAAGAAGCAACAGTCTGTTAAGTGGACAATGCCTAACAGTTCTGGGTAGTGACTGCGTCAGGTAGAGGGGCAGTTGGCCCAGGTCAGAGGTAGAGTAGTTTTGAGAAGCACAGAAGCAAAGGAACAATATTCAAGTACAGGTAAGTAGGGGGCCATTTTCAAATAAGTAAGTCTAAAATGTATGTTGCTTTTTCAACACGTATTATATACAAGCTGAGGTTACAGTGACAGAATCAGAATTTAATGTCAAAATCCAGGCTCATTCTACAGTGCCAAGACTCAGGCCCAAATCTCAGATATGTTTCAAGCCCAGTGGTCAAGCAGAAATACTCATTTCCTTGTACCCTCTGAGCTTTTTACTTATTGCTGCCAAGCTCATTTCTCACTATCTCCCTTAGTGCCTCCCACCACCATCCTATTCATTAAGGTGTAGATCAAACCCAACCTCCCTCTGAGGTCTTCACCAAAGTACCCTAGCCAACATTGCCCCCTCCCATTCCAGAAATCACATTATACTTCCAACTGGCATCATGTAGACACTTACTACTTAAAGTATGCATGTGTGTAAATTCCATTTCTATTATTAGATTTTAAGGTTTTAAGAGTAGACATCATGTTTTCCTTATTTTGTAGTTCTTATAGTCCTTGGTACAGTGCCAGGCACATAGTGGGTATGCGTGAAATACACGATCAAGTAATGGTTTGCAGATATTAATAATTCTCAATCTTGCCCTGGCCGAGTGGCTCAGCTGGTTTGAGCATTGGCCAGTACACCAAAAGGTTGCGGGTTGGATCCCTCATCATGGCACATTCCTATGTTGCATGTTCAAGGCCCCATTGGGGCATGTACAGGAGACAGCCAATGGATGTTTCTGTCTCACGCCAATGTTGCTCGCTCTCTCTCTCTGTCTCAAATCAATAAGCATATTCTCAGGTGAGGAATAATAATAATAATACTTAATCTTTTCAAAGAAAGAATATAAAAAACAAAACAGATTCTAATGAAGGAATATGACCAAGAATTATCATGTTAAACTTGATAAATGAAACTTTTTCATGGGAGTGGCATTCTTTTAGTGCACTTCTGTTCAACCATTGTGTAATCAGATTATAAGCAGATGACACCCACCCCCAATATAATATTTAGACACGACATAATTTTTTCCTTTGACTCAGTTAGATTATTTGACCATTCAACTAGCTAAAACTTTTTTTTTAGTTTTTCTTTCTTTTAAAACCATCCCCTAACCTTTTCTCTTGTTTGAAATCTGTGGCTTCAATATATTCTTTATTGGAATTTCTAACTCTAAATTTCCCACTGCAAGTCTGGAGTTTGAAAGAGAACTTCTGGGGCATTGAGATCATTTTTCCCTCCTTTCCAAGAGCCAACTTTCTTCCCCCATATTTTCCCAAATGCCACAGCCAATTATGACCTGAATACCTCAATGAATTCCAAGGAAAAATGCCACTTTACTTGACTGACCTCATTGTTGAGGCTGTCTTGCAAAAGGGCTACTTGAACATTTGTTTTTCTCTTTTTGAGAAAATTCTACCATTAGACCATTTAAAATAATTTGTCATTACTTCAGTTCTTTTTAGCTGTAATTTTAAAAGTGGATTTTTTTAATAATATTTCCCTTCCTAGATTTCACCAGCCCCTTAATTTTTATTCAGGAGAACTGAGAAGAGTAGCTTCATTAATACAATGGAGGCTGTATGGATGGATTCAAGACTGATGTTCATTTATGACGAATCAATGAAAAGTTGGCCATAGTTCACCCATGTGGTGATTTGGTGTTTTGATTACACAACAGTGGTCATCAATTCTGGTGTGCATCCAAAGGACCTATGGACCTTTTAAAAAAATCTCTGTGTCTGGCACATCCCTCTGAGATGGACTTAAGAGAACCCTGCACCATCAGGTAACAATTTCATCTTTTTAAGAAAACAGATGGGTTCAATAAACTGTGACCATTGTTCTTAGTTCACCCAGATCTCTGAGCCCCTCTGGCTGAAAATAAACTACACGCTACAGAAAAGGAGATGGTGTAATGTTCACAGAGTTCTCATTAAAACTCTAGTTCTATTTAGAATTCTGAGTGCTCATTGTTTTACGTTTCTATTATATAAGAGAGAAAAACATGGCCCGCAGAGTAAAGAATGAGGTAAGTAGGTTATGGTACAATATTCTCATGAACCTTCAATTTCTGGCTATATGCACAATCTACACAAGATTCCGCCTCTCCTACACAAGAACAGTTTTTCAGTTGCCCATTGTTCTCCCTCCAACAGATTTTGGTTGTCAGCTGTGAGCAAAACTGCTCTGATGCTCCCCTTTACTAGAGAAACCAGGCCTGCTCACAGTCCAGGATTGTATTCACTCATGCCATCTTGGAGTATCATTTGTTTATTACTTATATCTTGTATAATAGAAAAAACATTTTTTTCGTGTTCTGTGATGTCCTGAAACCTGTGTTTCAGTGGAATTAAAAGATTCATAGTGAGACCTAGTACGAAGATTAGCCAGTCTTGCCAGTTTCCTATCTTGTATAAATCACTCACCCTGTGTGTATGATCTCCACAGCTTTGTGCTACACAGCTCCCAGGAAGATGGGGGGGGACATTGTGATGATATTTTGATATGGATGTTATTTTTTACAAATCATAAAGGGATAAAAATTTGGAGCTGAATGACAAGGTAAGAGAGAAGATAAAGATAGTCAATTTTCCCATGCTAACCGTCATCTCAGATCCCATTCATCTCTGTAGGAACTGACACCTTCTAACTTATATAAAAACCATGTATTATATTAGTTTTTCATTTGTTTCTACAACCAGTTACTAAAAATTTAGTGGCTTAATACAACACAAATTTGCTGTCTTACAGTTCTGGAGGGCGGAAATCTAACATGGCTCTCATTTGGATGAGATCAGTGTGTGGTAAGCACTGTAGGTGTATTGCTTCCTGGAGGCTCTAGGGGAAAATTAATCTCCTTGCCTCTCCCAGGTTCTAGAGGCCACTTCATTCTTCGGTGCATGGCCCTTCCATTTTCAAAGCCATCAACACTGTATCTGTCTAACTATTTACATCTCCCTCTGACTACAGATGGGTAAGTTTCTCTGATTTTACAAAATCATGTGATTAGGTTGAACCCACCTAAATGATCCAAGATAATCTGCCCCATCACAAGGTCTTTAACCATAATTATATCTGTGAAGTTCTTTTTGCTATACAGGGAAACATAGCAAACAGGTTCCAGGGATTAGAGAGTAAGCATCTTTGAGAGGCTATTAATCTGCATACCATGTATGCATGCCTTACTTCTTCCACTAGATTGTAAGCTTCTTGGGGCCCCAACTGTGTATCTGATCTGCTGTTGCATTCTGCACAGAGGTTATCCCAGTGTACTGCATACAACAAAGGGCTCAACCAGCATTTGTTGGGTGACCTGGCAGAACTCAAAACATTTCAAACATTTGAAACTCATGGGCAAACTCGTGGGTTTTCAAGAATTCCTGAAAAAATGATATTTAGATGTTTCCAAATCCACTGGAAAATTCATGAACACTTAAGTAGTTTTATAAGTATAGGTTACAAAAATTATTTTTATCTTCAATGCTTATATATGACTGCAGTTATGTGAACATATTACATATTCCAGGATGCTCTGATGGTGTTACTTTCCAGCTGGATTCCTGTCTGTCAGTAGAACTTATGCCTGAGTGTTTTGTAGTGATAATAAGAACAAATCAACAATTGGAAATCAGGTGCCACAGGAAAAACCTCAATATTGCCTATCAGATGTCAGCCATAGAAGGGTCAAGGGGAAATTAAACATTCTAGGACTGGCTTGGGTTCTTACCCTGGGCAATTAACTTGTTGATAATGTGCAATGTTCATTTATTGTATAATTGAATGTGATGTGTTGCTAGACTTCCCAAAGGAGTAGCTTTTAAGAAACATGTCTTTTATGGTTTGTATCATATGGAGTTCTGCAAGTTGTGCAAAGCAGCTACAGACTATGGAATCTATAGCTGGCAAGAGAAATAAATATTTCCGTATTGCATTTAGCAATTGCTGTGTATTAAGGCAATTCTGTTTAAAAATTATTAAGGGCTTTGTAGCACAAAGACCCTGTTAAATTACACAGAAAGGATTAGATTTAGAAGGTGGGGTACACTGGGGGATATTGGATATGCAAGCGCAGATGGTCTTGATCGACTCATGAACACACCAGAGCCAAGTGGGAAATGTATGTTTTGTGTGGTTACATATGTTGTAAAGAAAATTGCCCCTAGTTCTTTCCTGTAAGAAAGTATGAGGAGGAATGAGAAGGGGGAGAACAAGATCATGCAGGGAAAGGTGAAGCAGGCACCAGAGGAGCATATGTAGCAGATGTCTGGCAAAGGGAAAAGCAAAGAGAGAGTAGAGAAGCGAAGAAGCCAAATTCCTTCCCTGGTATGTGAGTGACCAATGAGAGATGGGATCTTCTGTGCCAAGGATCAAGAAAACTGAATGGTATCTGTTCTATGTACAGTTGCCTTGGAATCTATGTGTATGAGGTCTGTCCGGAAGAAGTCCAGCCCTTGTTAGTACAACAAGAATGGTGTGAGTGGCATCGATATAACCTGGCAGCCAAGGAGAGGGGACTGGAATGAGCATGTATGAACAATGACAACTTCACCGTACTACTCAGTGTGAGTAGTACACGCTTTTGAGTGAGCATGTGTACGGTGTGGCCATCACATTCAAAATGACTGAGTAGATCAAGGAATCTGCATTAAATTTTGCATTAAGCTTGAACATTCCTCCACGGAAACTATTCCAGTGATTCAGAAGCCCACAGCTCTGGCCAACTGGGTGACTGGTAGCTTAATCATGACAATGCACCCACTCATGCATCACATCTTGTACAGAGTTTTTTAGTTAAACATCAAATCACCCAGGTGACTCTGCCTTACCATAGCCCAGATTAGGTGCCCTGCAACTTCTGGCTTTTCCCAAAACTAAAATCACCTTTGAAAGGGAAGAGATTTCAGACTATTAATGAGATTCAGGAACATACAATGGGGCAGTGGACAGTAGAGTTCTTCAGCTAGACCCTTTCCTGGTCCTTGACCAGTCTATGGATGGCTGCCTTTGGGTTGGGCAATTATAATTACTCTTTGGCTACAAAAGCTGCAGCCAATGTTGGGAGGTATGGGTAGGGGAACCACAGAATATGAAGTGCAGTAATCTCTGAATGGAAAACCACCATGAAGAGAGCCATGGGCTTGGAAGGAACTCAAAGGCTTCTCAGAAAGGTGTACTATTTGGCTTGTCTTACAGAGTCACATTTATGAGAACGGGTGAAGTTATAGCCCCAAGAGTTTGAAAATCGAGGACAAAGTGGTGTTCTCAGCATACATAATGAGACAATGAGGTAGATGAAGAACAACGTTGAAAACTGTGCTCTGAAATCATGCTAAACACGCTTTGAAAGTGTTGAGATGAAACTTGGATGATGTATCCCATCTTCAAGGTTCATTTATGGAATCAGTCAATCAACCTTCAAAACATAGCAAAAGATTTAAACCAAAAGCCGACAACATAACCAACAGACAGTTATTCCAGTTGCCAAGGGAATATATGTTTTTTTAAAAATCACAATGCTAATGATAAACATGGTATTCAGTCTTGGCACAATATAAATCAAACTCATTTAAAAAGTTTAGAAAGTATGGAAATAGTTACAAAGAGCATTCTTTTTTGTCACAATCTTAAATTTGTAATCCCCAGTTCCCTTTCAGAATGCCATATGGAAAAGAAACAACATTTTAAATGGGTTTCTGAAGAACTGCAGTTGATATGAATACCAAAAACTTCACAAAACCACTAAATATTTGGCTAGCATGGAGTCTACTGGAGGTTTTAAAAAGTCTGAAGACAAATTGTTGTGTTAAGAGAAAAAGTCCTCAGACCGTGGCTGACCTATCAACTGACCAATAACCTTCTCCCTTGAGCATTTAAATCACCCAGCCTTCAAAATGAGAGACTTCCCTAATTACGGAGCTTGCTCACCCCACCCCCCAATGGTTTGGAATGGGTCAATGTATTGCTTTGGCTCCCATGGCATAAGCATGCACAACGTCTGGTCTGGCCAGTCATCCAAACCACTTTCCCATACATCAAGGATCCAAAATAATTTCACCAGACACTCTAAAGTGCAGTTGCAATTTGCCAATTTCCATCTCACGTATCTTCCTAGAAAACAAAGATCTACAAACAGTCCGTGATATTTTTGCTCATGGACTGAGACATAGATCTTGGCAGATGTTTCAGAAACTAGGGAATAGATATACTGCTAGCTGTAGTGCTAAGTGAAGTATCTTTTACATTGGGCATTGGTACACAATTACAAAGTAAATAATAAAGGAAAAGGGGGTTTGTATTGGGGGTTATAGTTCGAACGTTTTTGAAAGGGCTTCTAGATGTAAGAACATAGTGAATTCAAAACCAGGAGGTAGTATGGCATTATAGCAATATGGGTATAATGGACTTTCCTGAAATCATAAGTCCTTGTAGAATTTTCAGATAAAACATCTTTGCATTTCATATTCCAAGTCAGCAATTCAGTAAAATTGTGAATGTCAAAAGAAAATATATCAACTGTGGGTTCATATTCTGATTTCCTTGGACTTTGCAGTGGTGAGAATTCTGCTGTACTTAGAATGCTGGCCAAGGCTGAAAAATGCTTGTTATAGAATTTCAGATGGTAACAAGGCAGTCTGGTTTATTCATAACAAGTACTGTGAGAGCTGAAGACATGCCACTTCAACTGAATGGAGAATCTTTCTGAACACCAGTGGAGAAATCTGTAAATACTTAGCTGTTCTTCAATCTGAGGTCGCATGTGTGCCCCAGATTTCATTCTAATTTTTGTGAAAAGAACTGTTTGTCTTTGGGGAAGGGAGGAAACAAGCTTTCCTCCACTTCCACCGATTCTCTCCTTTTCAGAGCCAGATCAATATCTGCTGGCTATTCTTATCCTCTGACTTCATGGCTGACCAGAGTTGAGCTTCCCATATTCTCACATGTCCATTAATGAAAGCTTAGGCTTGGCAGCTGTCTAGAGAACAGAAAGGTCAAGGCCACTGTCAGATCCTACTTGTGTTCAGCCTCTTAAGCACCAGTCTTGTCCCAAGTAGATCATGCCCCTCTCAGTCTTTGGGAGTTGTAGGTACCAGACTATATTGGCCTGCTGTGTACCTGGTATTCCTACCACTATCATCTTTAGCAACCTACTTATGTTTCATCTGGTTAAGAATTTTTGTGGTGTGAGTAAACTGTCTATAAGCTGAAGCTAACACTTAATAAATAATAGGGCACCATAAGAGTTTGTGGAGGAATATAGGAAGTTTATGTTAGCTATTACCATATTTTTCAGACGCACCTAGGTTTTAGAGGAGGAAAAAAAATTTGAAGCAAAAAATGTGGTAAAATATTTAATAACATAGATGACATAGTATTTCACCAATGTAAGTGTAAAGAGAACTCTACAGCAGCATTAACAACCATTATTACTACTTTAAGCTTTAAGTACGAAACTCCTCTAATCATCAGGGAACCCCGAGAACTCCTCGTCACTGCTGTCCGCATTTATGAAGCTCAGTTTCTCAGAATCACTAGTATCACTGTCTTCACTCTGTTCATAGAGGATGTCATCTTCAGGGCGGTCTAAGGCATTGCTGATGCCATATTTTTGGAAGGATCTCACAACGGCTTCATCCTTAACTGACTGCCATGAGGTTTGCACCCACTCACAAACTTGGGTGATAGTGGGCCTCTTCACTCGTCCAGTTGGTGTCAGATCACGATTGCCAGCAGCCATCCATTTGCTCCACTCTTCTCTCATGAAAACTTTAAATGGCTTGTTGATGGAAACGTCCAAAGGTTGAAACTGGCTGGTAAGCCCCCAGGAATTATGGCTAGATGGGTTTTCTCTCCTTTAAATCTCTTTTTCATGGCTTCAGTGATATGTGCCCTAAACTGGTCAAGCACTAATAGAGCAGTTTTTTTCAGGAGCCCTCCAGGATGTTTGGACCACACTTTTTCAATCATATCTTCATGCCATTTTTGTCCATCCATCCTTTGTCATGAACATGAACAACAACTCCTCTTGGGATTGCCTCTTTTGGCATGTTTTTTTGTCTCGAAAATCAACACTGGTGGCAGTTTGGTGCCATCTGCACAGCAAGACAACACAACCGTGCGATGGGTTTTATCACGCCCTGAGGTTTTCACGGTTATGGTTTTGGCACCTTTCACATCAACAGTCTTGTCTGATGGAACATCAAAGGTTAACGGGACTTCATCCATGTTCCCAATCTGCTTATTTCAAATCCATTTTTCTTTCTTGCATCCAGTACAAATGTGTGAAAAGACACAATCTTGGATTCATATTCTGTAGACATTTTCTGTGCAATCCTACTGGTAGTTTTGGTGCGCACAGCAAGGCCACATCTCTTCATAAATCTGTGGCACCATGATGGTGACCCAGTGAAGTCCTCCATGCCTTTCTCTGCAGCAAGACTTCATATATGATCATTTTTGTAGATACTGAAGAGCCATTGTTCCTGTGACATGTGATCCACTCTTTCGTATCCAGTTCTAACTGTGGCCATTCTGCGGCCTGCCCACAAAAACATGGTTTCGTTTTGTCCGTTTTTTGCAGTTGATCTCCTGTTTCCTCCATTCCCATATCATTGTTTCAGTTGGAGGTGGCCCAAAGTGTCTCTCTGCTGCTCTGTTCCCATGTTCTTTGGCGTGCTTCACTACCTCCAGTTTAAAAGGGATTTTATATGAAATCCTTTTCTGCTTTGACATTGTTCCACAATTACGGTAGATTCAGCAGGAGACTATGGTATGCTATTGTATCTTTCTACAACAGAATACAGTAATGACAGAACTATCAGCACTTTGTCCTTCATAGTTATGGGGGTACTGTAGCTGAAAACATCGGGATGACGCACTGTTATGGGGGATCTGCTGCTGACACTGTTATGGGGGACCTGCTGCTGACACTGTTATGGGGGGACCTGATGCTGACACTATTATGGGGGATCTGCTGCTGGAGGGCCACGGGTTGTGCAACACTCTTGTGTGGGGACAGCAGCTTTACACAACCTGTGTGGCTCTGCAGCTGTTGCCAAATTACAGCTCCCATCATCCCAACCTGCCCAAGCATGATGGGAGTTGTAGTTTTGCAACAGCTGCAGGGCCACATTGACAGGTGACCCTGCAGTGGAATTTGCCTATGTTAATATTAATGGGGGACACGCCAGTCACATGATGAAGGCATGTACGGGCGCCACAGGCTTTCTTCTCCTAATGCGCCTGCACCGCCTGTGCCCTCCTCCCTAGCACTATAGTGTGCTGCAGTGAGGTCTCCGCTCCTGCCTCCCTTGCTCTTCACTGCCAGGACACCCCCTCTTCCCAGCCCAGGGCCCTCAGCATCGCCCCACTCCTGCTGCCTCCAGCTTCCTGCAGCGGCGACCCTGCTCCTGCCTCCTGTGACCCCACTCCACCGCCACCTCTACCCTACAGTGAGCCAGGTAAGCTACATTCAGACTATAAGATGCACCTTCATTTTCTTCCCAAATTTGGGGGAAAAATTGCATCTTATAGTAAAAAAATATGGTATTTTGGTAGATCTAGAGGGAAATGGAACTAGTTCCTTGGGGTAGTACATTCGTTGTCATTTAAATCAGTAGTATATAACCTTGGTAATCATGGATAGCAAAGAGACACTTAGTGAATATAGCAAAAAGTAGTGGGGAGGACAACTAGGCCGCGGAGTGGGGATTAAGGAAACAATGGGAATGGACGGAAAGTTTTCAGAAATAAAATCCATAGCGACTTCTGTTGTCCCAATGGACCTCTCATCTTGGACTGAACAAAGAGCCCCAGAGTGGAGGAGAACAGTAGAAGCGGATCAAGTATGGTAAAATGTTCTAGAGATATAAATACATGTGTATGCAAGTTTCTATTAGATGCCAAAGCAGAGGAATATAATTCTCCAAATTCTATATTTCAAAATTAGATTACCTGCCAAGGCCTCCCTCTTCATCCAGGATTTTATAGTTCTTCATGCCTTCAGAGCTCCTTTTATTTTGTTCACTTGTATTCCTCATAGCATGCAGGTGATCAGTACTGTTATTTCCGTCTGGCAGATGAGAGCTGGACTTGGTGAAGTCACATGATTTGGGCAGTTCATCCCAATAAACTGGGATGGGACCAGAAAGCAAGCTAAGAAGTTTTTGGGACACATCCTGCTGTGTAAGCTACTAGACTCAAGAGAGTGTCCTCCTCACACTCCCTACTTTTTATTGTATTAACATTTGTTTAAGGTTTGGTGGTTGTATAGCACCACCGGCCTGTGGTTATTCTGAAGTGGAAGGCCTTAAGCCTCAGACTTTCTTCTCTCTTCCTTCCTTCCTTCCTTCCTTCCTTCCTTCCTTCCTTCCTTCCTTCCTTCCTTCCTTCCTTCCTTCCTTCCTCTCTTCCTCTCTTCCTCTCTTCCTCTCTTTCTTTCCTCTTTTTTTCTTTTTTGAGCTTGCAAAGTGTCTCTGGAGGGCATGTTAAGAGAATAAAATATGTCCCGTCACGTAGTTGTCATTGAAGAAGAGACACAGGACTCAAATCCAGGAGCTCTTTGTCATACATAAACTCTGTGACCTGTACGAAGCTTCTTGGTGCCTTAGCTTCTCCATCCATGTTCTGTGCCTCTCACAACCTCTCAGAAATATTATGTAGCTAAATGAAATCAAATAATATTGACTTACTTGGATTTGATGAGCTCCAACTTCCCTTCCAGTTCCGAAATGCTATAGCTCTTTACAGTGGGTGGCGAAATTGAAAAAGAGAGCCAAGAAGAGACTTTTATGTGATCTGTGGTTTCAATTTCTGCTACTAAACAAGTGATAACAATTTTTCAGCTTCTATCTCATCCATGTCAATAATAGTCATTCAAATGTAGGCATTTTATCCCTTGAGGTATTAACTGGGGTAAAAATCAATGTTTTTTTTTTTTTCCAAACCAGCTACCAATGCTATAGTTTCCATGAATGGTGTGTTCTGCGGTTGAGGATTTGAAGAAGTATCTTGGGCAATTCCATACATTCTACAAGGAAAGACAATCATTTCTGTTTCTCGGTGTTAGTTTAACTCCATTCTTTTCTTCTCTTCTTCTTTTAGTTCCTCTCTCCCACTGAACTTCCTTTGTTTCTCTCTCTCCTTGTGCAAACAGCATATCAGAGCTCTTTCAGCCTGAGTTGAGCTCATCCATAGCACCCACTGTCTCACCCTACTCTGATTCTATTCTTGGGCTCAAAGGAAATATTTTTATGGAAATATCAAATGGACTAAAGCAAAACACCATTGTACAATTTAATTTAAATACATTTCAAGCAAAACAAGGAACCAGATTTCTGTGAAGGTAGAATGTCATTTAAAATTTTTCTTTGGCCTAGATTTTGAGAAATTGACCCTATGCCTCTAGGCTTTACTATCATGATCAGATTCTGTCCAAGGTAAAATTTCACCAGTTCATCTCCACCTGCAAAGTATGTAGTTATCATTCTCTTCATGTGAATATAGAGGTCCCATGACCTGCTGATGAGTAATCAAAATCCATGCCCCACAAATGTAGTGTATGATATGATTACTCTTTCCACTAAAGCAAATGTCTAGAGGGAAAAGCAGGCACAGTTCTTTGGTCAGGGCATGAGTATTTTCTCTTCAAGTTTTTGACAGGTATGTGTAGACAGAAGAACAAGGCCATGTTGTCACATGCAGGCTGCTCTGGAAGTGAAGCAAAGCAAATACCTGATCTGCCTTGAGAACTTGCTACTGTCTGAGCTTGTTTTTTTTGCCATCTGGGACCAGGTGTCTGAGAAGGTTGGTACTATGAAAATTATTCCTTAAAAAAAAGAACAAAAAAATCATAACTCCATGAATTGAAATGTGTCCAAGGAACACCTGGATGTCAGACTTATTTTTCCATGATAGTTTTTCTTTGTGGATTAAAATAGAGGCTTATCATTCCCAGTGAGATTCTGTGACATGTCTCAATATAAAGGAAACCTAAAACATGTTTCAAAACAACTAAATAAGAAAATTATTTTATTATAAAGAGGAAAAAGAAACCTTCACTGAACGCAGAACAGTAGGCCTTGCTATGTCCCTGTCCTCAACTTCTTTCTGCAGTTCCATTTTCTCTGCCTGGTGAGGGCTGGATTTCTGAAAGTCGTGCAGATCCTAGCAAGCAGCTGCGTGCAGCCATCACTCTCTGCTCTGGGTGGAGGAGTTTCCTCCAGAGCATAGCTACTGTTTTGAACTTGCTCTGAGCTTGCTGCTCAGCTCCCTAGTGCAGTGACCGTTACCTTACATGTTTAATACTATACTCGATGATCTATCTTGCTGCCCTTCCTTACACATCACGTGGCAGGTTGTGCAAGGTAAAGAGTTCCAGGGTTTACAGTCATGAGGCAAGCGGTCTGTGCGCTGCTGTGGCTGTGGGCGAACGCTGACCGCACTCGTACCTGAGTACTGGGGAGAACAGAAGAGGCTGGAAAGAGTCCAAAAGTACATGGGGATCGTTTAAGGGGTTGGATTACAGATCTCTTTGGCATTATTGAACTTATAAATATGCCAGGGGACCAGGGCTCCTCTATATCTTCTCCCCAGGCCTAGGACAGGAAGCCTGATGTGGTTGGGTCAGGAAGATTAGGTTTACCAAGAGATTCTTACCTGCCAATAGGCAGTTCCAGCTTCCTCAAGCCAATCTCTTTAACAGTTACAGAATAATTTATTGGCTTCATAGAGTTTTTCATTCAATATAGACAGTTTCCCAGCAGGTCTAACTTGTTGATAGGTCCCGCTCCTTAGGAATACAATATTGCAACAGCAAGATTGCTCTTTGCAATAGTCAACTGGAAGCAAAAACTACAATTTGACCGGGGCTGTTTTTCTTGTTATGAGGTCACATTTCTCGTACGGAGGTGAATCTAGGGATGTTGCTCAAAATGTTGAACAATCAGAATGGCAGAGGCACATCAATCAAAATGAAGGTCTGAGCAATCAGAGTGCACAACCCCTAGTCCTCAAGAAAAACTCAGAGGGTCATACCAAGATAGGATCATGGACATGTTTATTCCTCATCAGTAGCTCGGGCTTCCTAAGCATCAAAACCCCACCTTAACACGACTAGAGGCCTCTGATCGGTAATTGCAGACATGTCACGTAAAAAAATATTTGATTTTCCTTTACCCTAAAAATGATTCAACCTTAAAAATTCAACTAATATAGATAATTGAGCATTTCACCTCTATTTTCACCTTGTTCCCCAGACATTCTAATTAAAGATTAATGGTTTCTTGGAAAGACATACCACTTGGGCATCCTCATACTAACCTCCATTTTCCAGTACGTAGGTATGGCCTCAGCCTAGACGTGACCTCAGTTGGCTGTTCCCTGGGTTTCTGAATCACCCCCACTCCCTGCTATGAGACTGAGTCATGCTTGCAATTTCCCTTTTACGTGCACTTCAGCACTAACAGACTTACTCCTTTACCATTGTTGGTTATCGCTCCTCTTTCTGGTCTGAGCAGCTATCTCCCCCACACCACAGTCTTATCATAGTGTCCTGTTTATAATTATAATTCTAGAACTGCTGAAGCCATTTATTTATTTATTTCATTTATTTGTTGTTATTTATTGTCATTGGACATATCAGAATTGAATTAGACAGTTAAATGAAGAGATATTTATTTGGCGGGGTTTGTTCGTATGACTTTTGTATCTCTGTTGAAAGTCATCTAGGAGAATGTCAGAATTCCTCCAAAATTTAAAAAAAAAACCATAAAAAGTAAGAAAGAACAAAAGAAAGTCTTAATCTTATCAACAGCAAAATAAGTAAATCTTATTTATCAGTACCAAGTTTCTAAAACTTGCTTGATTCATTCTTGCTTCCTAAATGGGTTAAAATCTCTGCTCAGGGAAAAATAAACAAAAATAATATTCTGTACCTCTTCCTTTCTGTTTGTATCTATCTTCTTCTTGGCTACCTTCGACCAGGGCCTCATCTCTCGTGTTCTATTTGTATACTTTTTCTTATACCCAAAGTTGTTGATTTCTACCCAATCTCTCCAGTGAATATGGAAACCTTTATGGGGTGGAAGGAAACAGTGAGGTGTTTATGCAGACTCACCTCAGACACTTCTTCCCGAGACACTAAGGCCGAAGACGGAGGGGACCTCCTGTCTCCCCATCCAGCTACCTCCGGGTTGCCTGCTGTATACTTCTTTGCTGTCAGTGGTGTCTTAATGCTGATTTCATCTATATGAAAATATCTTTGGATAGGGGAAGAGAAGCACCAATCTTCCCCACCCCCATTTTCTGTCTTGCCCCTGGCTAATCTGCAATGATCCTGGTGGCATCTCACTGGGAAGAGAGGTTTCCTCTTTCTCAAATGTTTAGTGTTGCTACAAGATGTCTTTGTAGTTATGATACTCCCCAGGAAGCCTTTCTTAGCTATCTCAGGGAATTTGTAATCTACCACTGAACATAAATTCTTTAAGATTAGGTTTATTTTATTTTATTATATTATTAGCTTTTAAATCTGGTTTTCTACCACATCTTCCAGAGTTTAGCTTATCATAAGTTCTTAGTAAATATTTTGTTGACTATATTAATGAATTCACTACTCAATAAGAAAATGGAGTATTTGCATTTTCTACTAGTTTAGAAAAACTCTTCATACTTGCTCTTTGTCCCCCTTGATTATGGGGATTTTCCCCCTTGCCTGGAAGATCGAGGCGGGGGAAAAAGAGCAGACACAAGTTGTCTATCAGCTATGCAGGACTAGCTAGGATCCAAGAAGTAATAAAAAGGAAGTTCATAGAGACAGATAATATAATTTTAAGTTGTGTGATCATTGATCTAACTTTGGGACTCTTCCTTATGGGACAAGGGCTTGGTAGAAACACAGAATAAATAATTCTTTTTCACTCCATTTGGATGCAAATATAACTGGGTAAAAGAAAAATCAATGAAAGTCAGTGTAAGACCTTTTCTCTAAGTAATTTAAATCCCTAGTCTCTGCAGTTTTATCAGCAGTTGTGGAAACTCAAGGTTTTAGTCATGAAGATTACAAAGAGGTTGGGATTGAGGGTCAGCTCGGCTGGAATTGATACCATTTTTGGTGTGAATAGGTGAAGACTAAACACAACTGTTTTTCTACCTTATAAATATATTGTAAAGACACTTGAACAAAATATGTAAAAATAACTTAAAAAAATTATGAAACATTACAAAAAGGTAAAATATGGTATAGCGTGAGACTATTATCCCTTCTCCCAGGTCTAATAGGCACTTCTCTTTCAGCTGCAGATGTGTAAGTGTGAACTTGCTGCCTTTCCACCAGGAGGAAAAGGAACACAAAATTTTCCGGTGAAGAAAAGTGAAACTAATAGCTGAGTGATTTAGGGAAGCATGTTAATCATGTCTAATCTCCTACTGCTTTCCTGCAGTGCAGCACTGACGGTTATCTCTGAAAATTTCAGGATATTGAGCAAACTGATCCTTTTGACACCTTCAGGAGGGCCTCCGGGGCTGGTGGAAGCTTCAGATAGAAAAGCAGCTGACCATAAAAATAGCACACTGAGACATAGTTGCAATATTTTGACTTAAGTTGTCAGCCTGAGGATGTGACGACTTCTTAAATCTCTAAGATAACTATTTCCTCACTCAGAGAAATGGGAGGATAGGGCCAATTTTTTCACATCACTGCCTTCTGGGCCTACTCACGCTATCTGTACTGTGCTTGGCTTGGATTTTGTCCTTCAGCATTCATGGATTTCCATTGCAAGGTACTGTGCTTGTCTGCCATTCCTAAATTATAGTGGTGTCTTGGGGAAGGTCAGCCGTGTTGGTGGAAGAAACCAGAAACAGCAAATACTTACCTCATGCTTACCACCAGGCACTGTGATAGAAATGATATGAATTTTTTAATCCTCACTGTAATCCTATGAGGAACATTCTACAAATACCTCACTTTACAAATATAGAAACCAAGACCCAGAGAGGTCAAGTAACTTGTCCAAGTTCACATATCTAAAAGAATCAAAATATGAACACAGAAGCCCAGCTCCAGAGTTTGAGTCTAGCTTTAGTTTTAGCTTTACTGAGAAGGGGTCAGCTCTGGCAGTTTGAATAAGTAAGGTGATTTCTTAGTAATTGCCTAAGTTGTCCACAAAGATTGGTCTTGAATATCATTGATAGGAAAATCAAAGGTGACTTTATAAAACACAATTTAGTTCTGTTTTTCAAGTGTCAGTTACACTTAGTATAAGAAAAAGGGTTAGTTATACTTTTGCTATTTCAAGTGAATAAATTTTGCATCTCCACTAGATTATAATCAAGTGGAAAGTAGTGACTATGTTTTAAATGTTAATTATATACATGTATACATATATACATATGTGTATATATATACACACATACATATATACACACACATTTCATTTATCCATTCACATTCCTGGGTGCTCTGTGCAGGACACAGGATAGGTACCCATAAACAGCATTGCTTACTCCGATCACCTTTTCCTTTTCCATTGTTGATATATTTATTCTTTGTCTCTTTATCCTGAGAGTATTTATAGGATGTAAAGATGTAAAGACTTTTCTCCACTGCACGCTGTATTTATCTTTCTGAGCAGCATTCTTACCCAAATAAAGCAAGAACTCATCAGCTGCTTTCAGGAACAGTACTACCCAGAAGGAAAGGAACTGAAAAGCAGCTTTGTGATGGTGGAGATAGAGTAGTCCGGACAAGCCATGATGGCATATGCTTTTTATACAGAAGGGGAGCAAATACTGAAAACTAAACAACACCCCCACTCTCACTAGCACTCCATGAGACTGCTGTTGATGGTTGTTATGACTAGTGCCTGAGGTTTGTGGGTCTCTCCTTACCTGAATCATTAGTGCAGTCGGCATGGCTTGTGGAAGCCTAACCTCTCCAGATGTTAACTCTAAATATGGAAAACAGTAAATTCACATGGGATCTGGCATTAAAATAACTCCTTAAACTACTATGTTTTTTCCTTTAGGCAAACCATGTCTGTGCTCAAATTTAGGTGGACTGGCAAAAAATATATACTCTCACATAACACAAAAAAGTCTGAAGGTACTCTGTTTAATAAGCTAGGAGAAATTCTTAATTTCCTAGGTTTTATAAAGAAAAGAGAAGGGAGATTCCATGATGGCTGCTGAATAGGTGGAAGCTACACTCACTTCCTCTCGGTGACAAATCAGATTTACAGCTAAACCATAGAACAACCAACTGAAGTCTAACTGAACTGAAATATTATAACCGAGGATTTAAAGAAAAAAGCACACAGAGACTGGTAAAATGGGACAATGTACAGAAAGGTCTGGTCCCCACAAACATGTGTGGTAGCTGGGAAGCTGGAGGGATGTCTCAGCTGCAAAACCCCCTCCTCCCAAGAGTGTGGGGGTCTCAACCCCAAGGAGGAACCCTCCAACCCAGAGCAACAGAGATGGGAAGAGAAGCCTGCATAGCATCTGGTGGTGAAAATCAGTGTGCATTCAGTCTAACTTAGAGAGGAGGGAGTCTTCTGGAGACCCAAGTGCCACCTTCCCAAGTACTAACACTGCTATTGTTACAGTACCAGCCTGAGGGGTACGCTTCCTGGTTTTCCAACTACTGGCAACACCACTCTGCTGTGCCCAGGTTCTGCAAAGGGGTTTGCTGGCTGCACCCAGCAGGGACCTTTGGGGTGCTCTTTTTCTGGAGAAGATCTTAGGAAAGACTCAGAGTAGTTGGACTGTGTAGCTTTGGAAAAGGGACCATTCTTCCCCACCTTGAGTTTACAGTCGGAGCCCCCTCTACACTGTAGAATCACTTAGTATGCCCTCCCACTCCCTGTGGTCCTGCCCTGTTGAGTTCTGTCCCTCAGGGAGATCAGAGTGCCATGCAGAGCTGAAACTTTTGAACTGTGTCTCCCAGGAAGCCTTTTGACCAAGAATCAGGTGCTTGATTTTATGGCTACATCATGGGGAGACTGCTTCTATATTCCCTGAGAGCTGAGCCCATGCTGCTCTCTCAATATCAGACTCATTTGACCTGCCTTTCCAACAGCTGGGGACCCTGCCCTGCTGAGCTCAGTCTTGCTGGGATTTGAAAACTGCTTGGAGCCGGGAACTTCGGTACACATCTCCCTTGGAGGCTTTTGCCCAGGAAGGGGAGGAAGTGCCTGCCTCCCCGCTAGCCAGCACCAACTCTAATTTGAATCTACCCTCCCAAGTCCTGGTGGCCCCAACCTGCTAAGCTCAGCTTCATAGGTAGAAAGAAGTGCTACTTGGAGCTGTGATATTCAGAGTGTGTCTCCCTCAAAAGCTATTGTCTGGGACCAAGAGAAGTGCTTGGCCCCCTTCTGCCAGCTTAGCTGGAACAACCCCCCCAGTGGGAGACTCTTTTGATCTGCCTTCCCAAGCCCTGGTGGCACTGCTCTGCTGAGCTAGCTCCTGCAAAGGAGAGGGATGGCTAGCTGCACCCAACCTGAACTTATGGTGTGCTCCTCTTGAGGAAGCTAGAGTTGGAGACTCTGGCAGAGACTGAGTGGTATGGCTCTGGAGTAGGCACTCTTTCCCCCTCATTGAGTGCCTTGTTGACAGCACGATCCCCCAGTAGAGGACCCACTAGCCCCTTCCTCTAGCTTCTGATTGCCCCACTCTACCGAACTTGCAACCTGTGGGAGCATCTGTGGTTTACAGCCAGCCTGAGGCCACTCTACAATCTTTCTTCAGAAGGCTGAGGAGGAAGACTAGGCAACCTCAAGAGGAGGTGGAGTAGGTGACAGGTAGAGGCAGAACTCAGGGAACCTCAGACCATTTATTATCTGCCTCTAGCTCTAAGCTAAAGGAAGCCAACCCTTGTACACAGATTGGCCCCTCCCCCAGACACTGAGGCCTGGAAGACAGGGTCACAAACAGTGAATAGACTTGTAGCTCCAGACAGATAACCCAAAGCGTGTTCACAAGACATCTCACATCAACCTGTACCTGAACTCCTGAGTGGTCCCAGAACCAACACAACCAGTAGTGAGCTTCAGTCCACACCAGAGCTCAACCCAACTAGTCACATAAGCAGCACACCTAAAGGGGGACTCCGGCAGGAACTAGACTCTTTTGGCACACTTGGCCTCGGGGACACAGCTCCTGCACAGTGACTCATACACAGTGATCAAGGTTTATCCTTATAGTAAGCCAGCCTGAAGGGTTAACTCCACCCATAAAAGAGCCAACAACATTCAAGAATCAACTACAAGAGGAGGGTACACATAACCCACAAGAAACATTCCTGGAGCTCTGAGCTCAGGTGACCTGAAAGATTGTGCCACTGAGCCCAATCAGACACCTACATAATGAAGCCATGACAAAAAATTTGGGAGTCACAGTAGATATACCTAATACACAGAAACAAAATGGGAGACAAGGAAACACACCCCAAATGAGAGAACAAAAGAAATCCCTAGAAAAACAATTAAATGAAATGGAAGCAACCAAGATACCACATGCAGAGTTTAAATCAATGCTTATAAGGATGCTTCAAGAACCTTAAGGGAAAAATGGATGGTCTCAATGAGAACTTAAAGAAAGAGATAATAAGCATTAAAAAGAACATAGAAACAATAAAAAAGAACCAGTCAGAAATGAAGAATATAACATCTGAAATGAAGAAAACACTGGAAGGAATCAACAGCAGGTTAGATGAAACAGAAGATCAAATCAACGATTTAAAGACAAAATAACAGTAAGCACCCAAATGAAGCATCAAAAAGAAAAGAGAAGAAAAAAATGAAGAAAGTTTAAGGAACCTCTGGGACAACATCAAGAGTAACAACTTTCACCTCATAGGGGTATGAGAAGGAGAAGAGAGTGCACAAGGGATCAAAAAACTGATTGAAGAAATAGTGGCTGAAAATTTATCTAACTTAGTAAAGGAAAAAGGCATGCAAGTTCAGGAAGCACAGAGAGTCCCTACCAAGATAAACCCAGAGAGGCCCACACCAACACACATCATAATTAAAATGGCAAATATTAAAGACAAAGAGAGAATCTTAATTACAGCAAGAGAGAAACAGTGTTACCTGTAAGAGAGTTTCCATAGGCTGTCCACAGATTTCTCAACAGAAACACCTGAGGCCAAAAAGATTGCCATGAAATGTTCAAAGTGATGCAAAGCAAGGACCTACAGCAAAGATTACTCTACCCAGAAAGACTATCATTTAAAATGGAAGGCGATATGTCCATACTGCTTTGCACAGAGGCTGCACCAATCTGCATTCCCACCAACAGTGCAAAAGGGTTTCCCTTTCTCCACGTCCTCACCAGCACTTCTTGTTGTTTGTTGATTTATTGATGATAGCCATTCTGATCAATGTGAGGTGCTACCTCACTGTGGTTTTAATTTGCATTTCCCTGATGGTTAGTGACCATGAGCATCTTTTCATGTGTCTATTGGCCATCTGTGTGTCCTCTTTGAAGAAGTGCCTATTCAGGACCTTTGCCCATTTTTTTAATTGGATTTTGTGTGTGTGTGTTGAATTTTACAAGTTCTTTATAAATTTTGGATATTAACTTCTTATCAGATGTATTGACAAATACGTTTTTCATTAAATGTTTTCTTTTTATTTTGTTGATGATTCCCTTTATTGTGCAAAAACTTTTTAGTTTGATGTAGTCCCATTTGTTTTTTTTCTTTTGTTTCCCTTGCCTGAGAAGATGTATCAGATAAAATATTGCTATGAGCAATATCAGAGATTTTACTGCCTATATTTTCTTCTTGCATTTTTATGCTTTCAAGCCTAACATTGAAGTCTTTAATCCACTTTGAATTTATTCTTGTGTGTGGTGTAAGAAGGTGATCTAGTTTCATTTTCTACACACATCTCTCCAATTGTCTCAACACCATTTATTGAATAAACTATCATTAGCCCATCGTATGTGTTTGTTTCCTCTGTCAAATATTAATTGACTCTAAAAGCGTGGGTTTAATTCTGGGTACTCTAATCAATTGCACTGAGCTGTGAGTCTGTTTTTATGCCAGTACCAAGCTGATTTGATTATTACAACCTGCTTTTGTCCCAGTGATTCCACTTCTGGGAATTTATCTGAAGAAACTCGAAACACTAATTTGAAAAAAACATAAGCACTCTTGTGTTCATTGCAGTGTTATTTACAATTGCCAAGATATGGAAGCAACCCAAGCACTAATCAGTAGATGAGTGGATAAAACAACTGTGGGACATTTATACAATGCAATACTACTTGAACATAAAAAAGAAGAAAATTTTACCCTTTGTGACAGCATTGATGGACCTGGAGAAAATTAGGCTAAGTGAAATAAGCCAGTCAGAGAAAGACAAACACCATATGATTTCACTCATATGTAGAATCGAATGAACAAACTGAACCAACAAGCAAAATACAGACAGACTCATAGATAGTGAGCAAGCTGGCAGCTCTGGGGGATTTAGGGAGTTGGAGGGATCAAACAAAAAGGGAAAAGGACTCATGGACATGGACAACAGTGTGGTGGTTGTGGTGGGGGAGAGGAGTATAAGGGGGGAAATGGTAATGGAAAATACAATAAAAATAAAATTGAAAGAGAAGTAAGGAGTTTCCCCAACCAAAAAAAGTAAATGGATAAAAATCTAAAACAAAAAATTAAAAGAATGGCAAAGCCTAAAGTAAGTAGAGGGAGGAATAATAAAGATTAGAGTAGAAGTAGTTTCATAGAGACTAAAAATATATATATAAAAGATAATGAAACTGAGAGCTAGTTCTTTGAAAAAATAAGCAAGATTGACAAACCTTTAACCAGATTCATGAAGAAAAAGAGAGAGAGTACCCAAATATATAAAATCAGAAATGAAAGATGAGAAGTAACAACTGACACCACAAAAATACAAAGGATTGTAAAAAATATGTGAACAATGTATATGCCAACAAATTGGACAACCTGGGTGAAATGGATAAATTCATAGAAACATACAAACTTCCAAAACTAATTCAGAAAGAATAAGAAAATCTAAATAGACCAATTACAACTAATAAAATCAAAGCAGTAATCAAAATATTCCAAGCAAACACAAGCTCTAGACAGGATGGCCTCACAGGTGAATTTTAGCAAACATTCAAAGAAGAACGAACACTTATCCTTCTCAAACTATTCCAAAAAACCTCAAGAGGAGACACTCCTCTCCTCTTGAGCTCATTTTACAATGCTAGCATTGTCCTAATTCCAAAAACAGATAAAGACACTACAAAGAAAGAAATTATAGGCCAATATACCTGATGAATATAGATGCTAAAATCCTCAAACCAGATCCAGCAATACATTAAAAAGATCATACAACATAATCAAGTGTGATTTACTCTGGGGATGCAAGATTGGTACAATATTCACAATTCAATAAATATGATACATTATATAAATAAAAGGATAAAAATCACATGATCATATCAAGAGATGGAGAAAAAGCATTTGATAAAATCCAGCACCCATTATGAAAAATACTCCCAGGAAAGTGGGAGTAAAAGGATCATACCTCAAGATAATACAGGTCATATATGACAAACATAGAGCCAACATCATACTCAAATGGGCAAAAACTAAAAATGTTTTTCTTAAGATCTGGAAAAAGACAGGAATGTTGGCTACAACCACTCTTCTTATTCAACAAAGTACTGGAAGTCCTTGCCACAATAGTCAGACAAGGAGAAGAAATAAGAGGCACCCAAATTGGAAAGGAGGAAGTAAAATTGTTATTATTTGCAGATGACATGATACTGTGTATAGAAAAACCTAAAGACTAAACCAAAGATCTACTATATCTTATAAGTGAATTCATCAAAGTACCAGGATATGAAAGCAATATTCAGAAATCAGTGGCATTTTTGTACAATGATAATGAAATGCCAGAAAGAGAAATTAAGAAAACGATCCCACCTTGGCCACGTAGTTCGTTTGATTAGAGAATCATCCAAATATGCCAACGAGGCAGGTTCAATTCCCAATCAGGGCACATTCAAGAATCAACCAATGAATGCATAAATAAGTACACCAACAAATCAATGCCTCTCTCTCCCTCTAATTCTCTCTCTAAAATGAAAAGTAATAAAAAAGAAAATTCCATTTACTATAGCAACAACAAAGAAAAATAAGGTGCCTAAGAATAAATTAATTTAAGGAGTTAAAAGACTTATAGTTGGAAAATTATAAGATATTAAAACAAGAAATTGAGAAAGATACAAATAAGTGGAAGTATATACTGAATTAATGGATAGGAAAAATGAACATCATTAAAAAGTCCATACTTCCCACAGCAATCTACAGATTCAATGTAAATCTGATGAAAATACCAGTGGCATATCTCACAGATCTACAGCAAATATTCCAAAAAGTTGTATGGAACCACAAAAGATCCCAAATAGCCTCAGCCATATTGAGAAAGAGGAACAAAGTTAGAGATATCACACTACCTAATATACTTGTGAAACTATATTACAAGCCCATCATAGTCATAATAGCATGGCATTGGCACAAGAATGGGCATATAGATCTATGGAACAGAATAGAAGGCACAGAAATAAGCTCACACTTTATGGTCAATTAATATTTGAAAAATGAGGCAAGAACATACAATGGTATAAAAACAGTCTCTTCAATAAATGGTATTGGGAAAATTGGATTGAATGCACAAAAAATTGAACTAGAGCACCTTCTTATGCCACACAGAAGAATAGACTCAAAATGCATTAAAAACTTACATGGAAGTTGCAAAACAATAAATATCCTAGAAGTCAACATAAGCAGTAAAACTTCAGACTTTTCTCATAACAATGTGTTTGCTGATAAATGCAACCACTGTGGAAAACAGTATGGATTTTCCTCAAATAATTAAAAATGGAACTCTCTATGACCCAGCTATTGCACTTCTGGGAATAATACATCCAAAGAAACCTGAAACACTAATTGGAAAGAATATATGCACTCCTGTGTTCATTGCAATGTTATTTACAACAGGGGAGATTTGGAAGCAGCCCAAGTGCCCATCAGTAAATGAGTGGATTGAGAAGTTGTGGCACATTTACAGAATGGAATACTATTTGGCTATAAAAAAGAAGGAAATATTATTTTTGTGACCACATGGCATGAATAGACTGGTAGATTACTATGCAAAGTGAAATAAGCCAGTCAGAGAAAGACAAATACCATGATCTCACTTATACGTCCATCTGGAAAAAGTACAGGCATTGTTAACATTACGAGAACAGTTTGCATGACCTTGATGTAACCTGGCACTCAAGGAGAGTGGACTGGAATGCACAAATGTAAACAATGACGACTTCACTGTACTAGTCAGTGGGGGTGGTAGATGCTGTGAGTGAGCATGTGTACCTCATGGCCATCACATTCAAAATGACTGAGCAAGTAGAACAATGAATCCACATCAAATTTTTCATTAAGCTAGAACATTCCTCGGCAGAAACTATTCAGATTATTCAGAAGTTCACAGCTATGGGCAACTGGTGACTGGCAGCTTCATCACAACAATGTGACTGCTCATGCATCATGTCTTGTGCAGAGTTTTTTGGTGAAACATCTAATCACCCAGGTGACTCAGCCCTCCTACAGTTCAGATTTAGCACCCTGCAACTTCCAGCTTTTTCCAAAACTAAAATCACCTTTGAAAGGGAAGAGATTTCAGACCATCAGTGAGATTCAGGAAAATATGATGGGGCAGCTGATGGTGATTGGGAGAACTGTGTGAAGTCCCAAGGTGCCTACTTTGAAGGGGATTGAAGTGTCATTGTCCTCTGTACAATGTTTCTTGTATCTTCTTCAGTAAATGTCTCTATTTTTCATACTATATGGCTGGATACCTTCTGGACAGAGCTTGTATATTCCATTTGACTCTTCAGCCTTTCAAAATTTATTTTTTTCAAGAAAAATCCCTTCTGTTTTCTTTTCTTTTTGTTTTTTTCCAGGCTTTTAATTTTTTTAAATTTAATTATAAAATTTCTTTCTTTTTTATTGAATGACATTGGTTCACAAAGCCATGCAGGTTTCCAGTGTATAACACAACAAAAGATCATCTGTACACTACAATGTGCACCCATGGCCCAAAGAAAAGTCTATTTCCACCCCGATTTACCCCCTTTGCCCACCTGATGTGGACTCTGGCCAGCAGTGTCCGCGGTGTTGTGGATGAGTTGGGACAAATTCACATGGACTGCCGAAGTCCTGTGGAGAAAAAGGGGTGGCACGACTACTCTCTCAAGGGGAGAGCGCCTCAACACTTGCCTTGACAGGCTTTTGTTGGCTCTCTGACAGCATACATCAAAAAAGGTTCTCATTCATTATGTTTAGGTTTGCTTTAGGTAATTACTTTTTACAGATAGCAAAGGAAAGGACGTTGCTGATTACTTCCTACAGACTAACAAGGAAAAAATGTTGCAAATGCAAGGGAAAGATAAGAGTAATTGGTCTGGTTATGCTTCAATCCTTGGGAGAATTAGCACAGACTTCAGGAAGTTACTTTAAAGATATTCAGTAAGCATTTGCTGCTTGAACTCAGGGTGAGGGAGTTTTACCAAGAGCAAGCCTCAAAGCAGCCTAGGTATAATGCAGGCCTGGTCTCCCACAGGAGAACCGATCTATGTGTTTGGCATCCTGCATGCTGCCACATGCATATGGACTTTCCTGAAGGGCTAGGCTACATTTGCCATTCCATGCAGACAGGTTCCCTATACCCACATCCACCTTCACCCCCCCCTTTCCCTCTGTCTATCACCACACTCTTGCTTGTGTATATGTTATACATGTAGTGTATGCTCCTTTTCTTCGGATCCCCTTTTTCCTTAATAGTGGGGTTAAAATAATTTTTTAATTTCTTGTTTTAATAATTGTACCCTAACCATATAACTTTGATTACAAAAACCAAGGAGGTATGGAAAGTTTAGCTTACATTTTTGAAGTAATCTTGTTATAATAAATGGTAAAATAGAATAGAATTGAGAGATGAAATGTAAATTCTTGTAAAAAAAACTTTTAAATTTTTTAATTTTACGATCACTGTCACTTATTAAATGGACATAGTCGCACTAGGCACTGAGAATACAGCAATCAATCCACTTGTTTTAAGCATATATATCAAAGCACCAAAGAAATGTTAACCAAGGTGACTTAGGTTGAGGAGTAGAGGCACTAGAAGTAGCTTTCTGCCTGACTTTATTGATGTTTTATATTCCTTATAACCGTTTCATTCATCTAAGGATATGCTAAACTGGACAACGTTTTATGGATGGTAGAGACACCATGCTGCTGTTCTGAGAACTTACCTACTACCTCAACAAACATGGTCAAAGTGGGTAGTAATGACCCACACTGTGTGGAGGCCTTTGTATGAGAACAGAGCTGTGGGGTTCAATCCTTATGGTTTCAAAATAAGCCGAACTGAGCTGGAACTCTCTTAGGCATAGTGAACCATATGTAAGCCAGTGCTCTCCAGCATGGCACGTGTGCGGCCTTTATATGTGCTAAATGTAGGATATAGGAAATGATGATAATATAATCACTTTGGTGATTGGAACAAGATATATTTCACAGCTAAATATACACTGGACCTAAATCAAGAAAGCTAGTCAAAGAATTATGAGGGAGAATGGAATGCTGTGGAAGTATTTAAACAACATTTAAAACCAGCTATTATTTAAGAACACTTTTGTTGAGCCTCAATCCTGGTATTTGCTCTTGGATTAATTATTTATTACAGTTCTAATCCAGTTGCTCAAGTAAGTGTAAATACATATCTGTGCTAAACACCAAAAACCCTGTATGTTAGATTTTTTTCATTGTGTCAATTCATTCTATCTTAGGAACCAAAGAAAGGATTACCAGTAATAATACCATGTGGATGTCTATTCTTCCCTTGGCTACAAACTACAGTATTTTGCCATGAATAATGTGTACTTTTGCCCAAATTTTTTAGGGAAAAATAAGGATGTGCATTATACATGGACACAATGATTACATACCATGGATATAATAATCCTGTGTATAATACACACAAAAACATGGGTGTATGTTATACATGGCAAAATACGGGTACCTAATCACTCCAAAAACAGATCAAGCAAAGGTTTAAAGTGGATGTCCTTCACTTTGATGAGTTTTTTCATCAAAATCACTAATTGGTACTTTTTGAGAAGTTTACATTAATATCATCTTGATTACCATCATCTTAATTTCCTTTTGCTCATCTTTTGTGGCCATGGAAATGGGAAATTTAGGGGTCTAGTGCTTAGTAATTTAACTCTAATAGAAGAAATGAGTCAAATGTACAGATAACATTTCTTAGCAGTTGCCCCAAGTACTTGTATTTAAAAGTCTTATTTATTTATTCTTCTAGAATGACTACAAGTATTAGAGAGTAAGCAAGGTGGTTTAGTCATCCCACTCCTAATTGTAAAATATGTTTTCGGCATACTTTTGAAAGAGGGAAAAACTATTAGAGAGCAAGATCAGTAAATAACGGCCCACGAGCCAAATGCAGGTCAGTTTGTTTTTGTAAGTACAGATTAATTGGAACAGAGCAACACTCATTTTCTCATGTGTAGTGTGACCATTTTCATACTAAAATAGCAGAATTTAATATTTGCAACAGTGACCTTCTGGCTGGCAGAGCATAAAATATTTACTGTCTGGACATTTACAGAAAAAGTTTGTAAACTCCATGTACAGAAAAAGGAAGAGAGACCATTCCAGTCACGAGGATAACCCTGTATATGTCAAACGAGGGATCATTCAGATAATCAGAGAACAATTTGTAGATGGTTTGGAGGTTAATTCCTAGGACTATGAATTTGCATAATAAATGGTGTCTAGAATAGGCTTCTGAGAAGGAAAATAAACCTCAAATGATTCTTGAATTCTGGATAGATGGGATCAAAGAATCTAGAATCTGGAAGTTAATAAGGAATTTCAAATGGAATTTGCTGACTATAAGTAAACATTATCATCTATTATTTGTTAATTTTTATTGTTACCACCTGTGCATGATAAATTAATCTGGAAATTATGTTCTATTTTTGGTATTTTTAATTTCTATTTTTGGTATTTTTGATTTTTGGTGTCGGTGGTGTTATCAGATGACAGGAAAATTTGGACATGGAGAGTGGCACTCAGATATGCAAGAGATTCTAGTCTTGGTGAGCTATTGGGTTGGCCAAAAATTTCATTTGTTATTTTCTGTAAGATGACTCTAGTAGCGTTTAGTGGTCTTTAACTTCATTCAAAACAAGTTTTTTAGATTTGTATTGTCATAACTGTCATATTGGCATGTATTAAAAAAAACATCAAAATTGGTGAATTGGTGAATCTGTAGCCATTTTAGTATTGAAGATGGAAGAAGATATGCAACATTTTTGGCATATTATGCTTTTTTATTTCAAGAAAGGTAAAAATGCAATTGAAATGCAAAAAAGATTTGTGCAGTGTATGGAGAAGGTGCTGTGACTGATCAAATGTATCAAAAGTGGTTTGCAAAGTTGCATGCTGCAGATTTCTTCCTGGATGATGCTCCACAGTTGAGTAAACCAGTTTAAGTTGATAGCGATCCAGTTGATACATTAATTGAGTACAATCAATGTTATACCATGCAGGAGATATTTGACATACTCAAAATATCCAAATCAGTAAAGTTACAGGTAAAAATGAAAAATGTGTCTTTTATTTTATGGAAAAAAAATATGGACTTTTTAACCAAGTCAATATTCTTTTTCTTTTATTTCTAGTTTTCTAAATTTTTCCTGTGAATGGGTATTGAATTTTATCAGATGTTTTTCCTGGTTCTATGATTTTATCTTTATTCTGTTACTATGGTGCTATATTAATTTCCTAATGTGAAATCAATATTGCTTTCCTGGAATATGCCCCACTTATCATGCTATATTATCCTTTTTATATGGCACTAGATATGACAATCTGTTTAAAGAAATTTTGAATATATATTCATAAGACATATTACTCTGTATTTTTTTAATACAATGTCTCTGTATACACAAGTTGGTAAGCATTCCTTTCTCCTCTCCCGCAGAGCCCCCCCCCCCCCCCCCCCGCCCCACCCCATCTGCCACGGATGAGAAGAAGGCTATCAAGACTTAACCTCTTTGGGGAAAAGAGGTGGCCAATCTCTCAAAGGAGAAGGGCTGGGAGCCTTTTCCTCAATGGGCTTTTATTGGATTCAATTTGCACAGGAACACAGGTAAAGCTCATCAATCATTGTCAGGCAGAAATGATCAAACAATACATAACATACAAGGAACTATGAGGGCTTATTCTGAGTCAGGGTCAGTTAGCTAAAGGGCTACACAACTTTGGGAAACAAACTCATTTCATGCTTGGACCCTTATCAGAAAATTGAGGGCATTCTTAGCAAAGCAGTTTTCACAGTATTTTACAAATACTTTCTTAGGCCTGATTGCCCCAGGGAACCACCAGTTCCAGCCCAAGGCTGCACCATCCACCGGCATTGTTTCAGGCTTAAATCAGGCAGGGGAAGGAAGGCAGCCAAGAGATTAGGAGACTTCTCGCAAACAGAATGAGGATTCAAGCTATGTCAAAGCTGAAGGGCAAGAGTCCATCACCCTCTTTTTCTATAGCCTCCCAAGTCCTTCCCTGAGGGCCCCTTCATAACCATGCTTGTCTTAGGTCATCCCTCCTTTGAGGAATCTTACCTGTCATTGGCTAACCAGTCATCCGCCCGGGGCCAAGTGGGGTGAAGTGAAACGGGCAGAGGCGGCACCCATACCAGGAAGATAAGCTTTGTCTCCTCAGTAGCTTAGGGTCCCAAGGTCCTTTATCAGCCTTAGCCAAGTGGGGTTACAGCTTCTGAAACCAGGCAGGGTGGTTCCCAATACTCTCTTTTTTGAAAGAATTTTGGGGGATTGGTTTTATTTCTTCCTAAATAATTGGTAGAATTTACCAGTATAATAATCTTCCTACCAAGTTTTTTGATGGAAATATTTTTTTTAAAGATTTTATTTATTTATTTTTAGACAGAGGGGAAGGGAGGGAGAAAGAGAGGGAGAGAAACAGCAATGTATGGTTGCCTCTCACATGGCCCTCACTGGGGACCCGGCCCGCAACCCAGGCATGTGCCCTGACTGGGAATCAAACCAGGACTGCCTGGTTCCCAGCCAGTGCTCAATCCACTGAGCTACACCAGCCAGGCCGATGGAAATATTTTTAATGACAAGTTTAATTTCTTTCAGTTGCTTTTTTCTACTTGGTTTTGTTAATTGGTTTTATATCTGTCATTTTCCCATTTCATCCAAGTGATTGAAATTTTTGGCATTGTCTATAATATTCTATTATTATCCTTCTAGTATCTGTGGTACCTGTGGTAATGTCCAGTCTTTCAATCTTAATATTGGTAATTTGCATCTTCACTTTTCCTTGAAACTAGAATTTATGAATTTTATTTATGTTTTTCAGAAACTCAGTTTTTAGTTTTATTGTTTTTTAATGTTCTATTTCATTCATTGTTGCTCTTTTTTCTAGTAGAGTTTAATTGTCTTTTTTAAAATATAAGTTTTATAAATTCTTAAGACATTTATTATTGATTTTAGACTGTTTATAATATGGACATATGAGCAATAAATTAATTGAAAAAACTAATTGTAACTCACTCATTTTCATTTGTTGTGTTTGCATTTTAACTTATTTCAAAATATTTTATAATTTCATTTATGGTTTCTTCTTTAATTTATGGAACACTTAAAATTATAATGTTTAACTTGAAATATTTAAAATTTTTGATAATTTTCTAGCATTAATTTCTAATTCAGTTTCAATTATAGTCATAGAACATATTTTGTATTTTTTCAGTCTTCTCCTTTTATTAAGACTTATTTTATGGTACAGAATAAAATCTATTTTGGTGTGCAGTTGAAAAGGAGGTAATATATCCTATAATTATTGGATAGAATGGCCTATGAATGTCATTTAAATCAAGTCATTTGCTAATGTTATTCAAGTCATTGTTATATTTTGCTGATTTTTCATCTACTTCTATCAATTAACGAGAAAAAAATGTTGAAACTTCCAACTATACTTGATATCGTATTTGTTTTCTTTTTTTTTGTTTTTAAGAGTTTGTTATATTTATTTTGAAGTTTTTTATTAGGGGCATACACATTTTTTGATGAATGGTCCTTTATCATTATGAAACATACCTCTTTATTTCTAGTAATATTCCTTACTCTGCAATCTACTTTGTCTGATTTTAATGTAGTTACCTCAGTAATCTTTTCCTTAGTGCTTGCACATTGCACAAATATTTTCCAATTTTCCATTCTTTCACTGTTAATTTGCTTTTTGAAACATTTAACATAATTTATTGTAGGTGGTATTGAATATATCATTGGTCTTGCTTTTTTATCATCTGACAACCTATGCCTTTTAATTAGTGTGTAGACTATTTGTATTTATTGTAATTATTGATACATTTGGTTTTATTTTTATTTATTTAAACAATTTTTTTATTGTTGTTCAAGTACAGTTGTCTCCATTTTCTCCCCACCACTCCCCACCCCCGCAATGCCAGCTATCCCCACTCCCACCCTTGATCTTACCCCTCTTTGGTTTTGTTCATGTGTCCTGTGTACATGTTCCTGAAAACCGTCCCCTCTTTTTCCCTCATTATCCCCTCCCATCTCCCCTCCGGTTACTGTCTGTTTGTTCTTAATTTCAGTGTCTCTGGTTATATTAATGCTGTTTTCTTCAGATGTGCAGAAGCTTCTGGGTTAAAGTATACCACATATATTTATTTTCTAATTGTTTCATTTGGTTTTGTTCTTTTCTTACTTTTTACACATTAGTTGAATATTTGAAATTAAAGATGAATTTTATTTCCACTATTGGCTTATTAGCTATATAACTTTGTTCAATGCATTACACAGTTGACCCTTGAAGAGCAAGGGGTTAAGGGCACCCATCTCCTGTGCTGTTGAAAATTTGCGGAGCTATGGTGGGCATACAGAGATTCCCAACGCGGAGTCCACCCTTGAACTACAGGGTTTGAACTGCACAGGCCAACTGAAAAAATTCCAGGTATGAGTGGACCCATGTTGTTCAAGGGTTATGTGTGTTTTCTTTAAACAGTTAATTATCTTTTAAAAAATTTATAAATTATAAAAACATCCTTTATTAATTTATTTGGTATTTTGGCAATCTTTGTGCATTTTACTTGTCATTTTGTATTATTTTTCTTTTGCTTGATGAAATTCCTTTAAAATTTCTTATGACAAGTCGGCTAGTGAATTTTCTTAGGGTTTTTCTTTTTTGTCTTAATTTTAAAGAATGCATCGCTTGAAGTAGCATTCTAAGTTGTTTTTTTTTAATTGGAACATTTTTTAAATGTTGGTCCACTGTTTTCTGGTCTCTACTTTTCTGATTAGGAGCTAATGGTCATTTGAATCATTTGTTCCATCCTCCTACGTAACGTGTCATTTTACTCTGGTTGATTTTAAGATTTTACATTTACCTTTGATTTTCAGCAGTTTGACAATGATCTACCTAGGTATGGTTTTCTTTGTACTTATCCACTTGAATTTTACTGATCTTTTGAATCTGTAAATTCTTTACCAAATTTGGAAACATTTGGCCTTTATTTTTCAATATTGTTTTGGTCCCATCCTCTCTCTTCTGTCCTACTGGGGCTATTTCTTCGTGGATGTTAAACTTCTTACTATTGTCAATGAGTCCCTGAGATGTGTGTGCATGTGTGTGCCGTTTTCTCTCTGTTCTTCATTTTAAAGTTAACTGATGTTTTTCCTTTCTAATCTCCATTTTACTCTTAAACTGAAACAGTGAACTATTAAATTTCAGATGTTCTATATTTTATTTGTAGAATTTTCCTTTGGTTCTATTTTTATAGCTTCTTTTGTTTGCTAAAATTTATTTGTTTTAAATTCATTATAAGCATTTTTTTCTATTTTTTAGCTTCTCTACAGTGCTTGTCTGATCATTTTACCTTGAGGTCTGTTTTTGATCATTTCTTTTCCCTTCAGAATCAGTCATATATTTCTATTATTACCTATACCAAGTAGTTTTGGATTGGATTCTTGGTATTGTTGATATCATATCTGGATTCTGCTGTATTAGTCCCCATACAGTTTATTTTGTTCATTTTTATAGGTAAATTTCTTTGGCTGGACTTAGATTAAAAACTATGCTTTTTGGATAACAATTTAACATTCCATTTAATTCTTTTATTCTTAGCTGGGTGGCTTAAAGTCAGGCTCCATGCATGCATTCATAATTCGTGGGTCACCTAGAGATTTTGAGAGTTTGTGTGAACAAGGTCTGTGGCTCTCCCTCTTTGGTGCTTTTGGTGCTTTTTCTGCACCCTCACTTGCTTGCAATATACTTTAACGTTTCAGGTCTAAAAAACAGTGTGTTTTCTTCTGAGTTTAAGCCACTGTATGTGGTGCCAAGTATAGCTTGCTTTCAAGCTCAGAAACGCCATTGAAAATAAACAAACAAATGCAATCTTCTTCCAAGTTTTAGAATCTTCATGCTGTCTTGCACTATTCAGTTCTTTCGGGTAACTTTTGCATTTTGTGCAGAATATGAGGGGGGAATCCCTCAAAAATGGAATTTATTTATAAAAATTGTGTATTTATTCTTACATGTTTAAACTTCTGTCACCTTTAAAGTACTCTCCATCTGATGCAATATACCTATTGAGACGCTTTTCCCACTGGTCAATACAGTTTTTGAACTCATCGATTTTGATGCCTTTTAGTGCTTCTGCCATTTTTTATTTCACTTTTTCCACATTAGCAAAACATTTCCCTTTGAGGGCTTTTTTCATCCAGGGAAACAAACAAAATTGCCTGGGCAGAGATTGGGTGAATAGGGAGGGTGAGCATGACACTCATGCTGTTTTTGGTCAAAAACTGATGAACACTCAGCACCATGTAAGCAGGTGCACGCATGAATCACCCATTGTGCAATAGGCAAATGTGTTGAAAGAGTCTTCAGAAAAAAATTCACTGAAACTGAATGCAGCCTCTCACAACAATGCCAGCTGGTGCACTGATACAGATGGATTCCTAGAACACTCACCCAGTGGGGGAAGTCTGTATGTACCATAAGGGGCCTGCCCTCCAGAAAATAATTCCAGTTGGGGGTCCCGCCTCATACACAGGTATTATCTTCAGGAGAGCCAGTCTAGGAAGAATGTATTTGTCTATGCCAGAAGCTGAACTACTTCTCGGCAGGTCAGGCCTAATCCTCAGTGAAGGCCCAATGGGACTCCTAAGCAGACCTCTACTTACTCATACTGACTACTTTCAGGAACTTTGTCCCAAAATTCCACTTATGTCAGCCTCCCCAGATTTGATCTCCATCTCCTCATCTCAGTGAAGCCAACTGAACCTCTGCTTTCTCTGTATTTGGCTCAGGCAAAAAGTCAATATGAGTATAGAGCTGACCTTAGTTTTCCTCCTTCTCTTAAAAATCCCAGTCCTGTTCTCCCATATCTGAAAGAAGTTGTTTCATATTTTTGCTCATTGTTTACAGCGGGAGGTTTAGGTCAATTTTTATTTCATCATAGCTGGAAAAAGAAATTGTGTAGACTTATTTTTAAAATAATATTTGAGGCATATCATAGATAATTATATACATTTTTTACCTATGTAAAAGTACTGTTTCTAACTTTTAAAACATAAATTCATGTTTTAAAATATTTGGAAACTATAGAAAAGTAGGCAATAAAATCATTCTAAAACCTAACCAACAATAGACAATTGATATTAACAGATAAATGTATTTCTTTGGAGTTCTTGCAGTTCTTTTCTCGACCACCAATTTATACCATACACAAAAATAAACTCAAGATGGATAAAAGATTTAAATATAATTTGCAACAGTATAAAAGTCCTAGAGGAGAACATGGGCAGGAAAATCTCAGATATCCTGCAGCAATGTTTTCACCAATATATCCCCTAGAGCAAGGGACATAAAGGAAAGAATAAGCAAATGGTATCTCATTAAAATAAAAAGCTTCTGCACAGCTAAAGAAAACATCAGCAAAATGAAAAGGGAACCAACCACATGGGAAAATGTATTTGCAAATGATACCTCGGACAAAGGTTTGATCTCCAAAATATAAGGAACTCAAATGACTCCACTCCAGGAAGACAAACAACCCAATTAAAAAATGGTCAAAGGACATGAACAGACACCTCTTTTCTAAACTTTTTTAATATTATAAATATATGCGTATGTGTATATATATATGTTGTAACATAAATGTAATTATTACATATTATATATTATATGTATAATTTATATATATTTAATTTTAAACAGTTAATAAAATATTATTTACAGATTGTAGATAGAAGATATTAGATCCAGGGTATGGTGACAGCTAATATTCATCCCTAGTTAATTTATTTGTCTCTCTTAATTAGCAGAATTACGCAGGCCATTCAGTATGCGTTTTGACCATGCAAAAATATTTACTCAAGATACTTGGCAAGGTTTTGCTCTGTGTGACTCTATTTTATGGAGAAGGGTGAGGAAAGTTTATCTTGGCAGTGTCTCATGCAAATAGTTTAGATGCTTTTTGTGAGTGCTAAATAAAAATAGCAGAAATATTATATTGTTATTATAAAAAATAACAAGAGATTCCAGCTCAACAAATCTGGGATAAATAACTTGGTAGTAGACACCATACCTGGACCCGAGAAAGGAGTAGTCTCCCAAGAGACAGTTTAGGAAAGTACTGCAATGTTGAGCTTTCCTGCAGGAGAAATTTTTGTTTTTCTTTCAATTGCTGATTTATCTTCTGCTTTTTAAATTTTATTTCATCCTACTTTTAATATCTTGTTTTAATTTTTTCTCTCTTTCTTCTTTCATTTACGTTCTCCTTCTTTTCCTTCTATGCTTCTCATTTCAATTAGTCATGTCATCTCACATTTTTCTCCTATGACTTTCTTCATCTGCTAAAAAAAAAAAACAAACCCTATTTTATTTTTAAAGAGACCAAAAATGTTCTAAAATTTTCTTTCTGTTTTTGTAGTAAGTTGTTTTCAGAGGTTCATTTTTCTCCTTGGTATCTAGGAAAACTTGTCCTTTCACTTTTGTTTTTCCATAGTTCCCATGTTGTTATCTTTCTGTTAACTTTCCCAGTGTTTGCCAACAGATCAACAGGTAAATTAATTTCTTTTGGCTCCACATTTTCTCTGCTTAGATACTGATCAAACTTTCCTCTCAAATCTTCAGGCAATGACAGGTGACAATTATGAATCACAGTCCAATTCCCAGTGTATTTCAGTTTTACTGGACTGATTAGAACTTCTTTTATACATGTATAATATATAACTAAGTGGATAGAGTATATACAAAAGAAAAAAAAAACTATTCTCAGTTTGCATTATTACAAGGGTACTTCTCAACAGGGTTTAGATGACAGTATGATTTTCAAATTGCAGTTATGAGCTAATCAACATCACAGAGGCCCGGCATCACAATTTTTAGTGTGAGGGGCCAGAAGGCCTGGAAACCTGCATTTTAAACAACTCCCCCAGATGAGTCTTGTGTACACTAAGAGCAATCAGACTCCACTACCTGGAATTCAACTCAATACTGCTTGTCCATCTCTATTTCTGACTCAAATGTGGCCTATTAATAGTAAGATGTAGACCAAGATATATTTATGACTGCAGGTATAAAGAGGGCCCACACTGGGCCATCATAAAAATTCAGCACCACAGGAGGTAGAGGCTGCCTTTGTTCTGTCTGTTAGGGTCTTTTTGTCACCTCCCTGTACCAATGAACAGACTACAGGAAGAGCTGACATTATTGTTTAATTACTTTCTGGTGAATAGATTTGCTTTATTTCAGTTCCACTGCAAAAACAGTTCATAGGCTGTAATTTTTCCTTCTATTCCTTTGGTCTGAAAATTAGAGGAAATTCTGCCCAGAATTTACCTTTTTTTGGTGTCTGCATCCTTAATCTTCATAGGAGTTTGGTAGTGGCTATGTTAGAGTTTACTGGCTAGATGCCATTTGAAATCATAAATTCTGGCCAAGACGGAGGCATAGGTAGAAACACTGCACTTCCTTGCACAACCAAAAGAAGGATAATAACCAATTTAAAAACAGTAAACAACCAGAACTGCCAAAAAAAATCAAACTGCATGGAACTCGGACAACCAAGGAGTTAAAGAAACATTCATCCAGACCGGTAGGAGGGGCCGAGAGGGGCAGCCGGGCAGAGAGGACATACTGAAAGACATTGGACCATGCAGGCGAGGCTGGAGCTGGCTGACTGGGAAACAAAAGACTCAAAATCTCTAACCGTAAAATCCTGTGGAGATTGTAAAGGCGGGAGAAACTCCAAGTCACACAGAAGAGTTCTTGAAAAGTGTGGTAGAGTGGAGGAAACGAACAGCATTGTTCCCTCTCTGACCTCTCCTCCATAGACAGTGCCATGATGCAGCAAAGAGGGTGGCCCCACTCTGGTGACTATCTAAGGCTCCACCCCTAACAACATAACAGGTGCACCAAGACAAAGAAATATGGCCCAAGTGAAAGAACAGATCAAAACTCCAGAAAAAAAACTAAGCGATGAGGAGATAAACAACCTATCAGATGCAGAGTTCAAAACACTGGTAATCAGGATGCTCACAGAAATGATTGAGTATGACCACAAAATGAAGGAAGAAATGAAGAATACAGAAAGTGAAATAAAGGAAAATATACAGGGAACCAATAATGAGGGGAAGGAAATTGGGACTCAGATCAATGATTTGGAACAAAAAGGAAGAAATAAACATCCAACCAGAACACAATGAAGAAACAAGAATTCAAAAAAATGAGAAGAGGCTTAAGAACCTCTGGGACAACTTTAAATAATCCAACATCTTAATCATAGGGGCACCAGAGAAGAAGAGGAAGAGCAAGAAACTGAAAGCTTATTTGAACAAATAATGAAAGAAAACTCCCCCAATCTGGCAAAGAAAATAGACTTCCAGGAAGTCCAGGCATCCCAGAGAGTTTCAAAGAAATTGGGCCCAAGGAGGAACACACCTTGCAAGGCACATCATAAGTTACCCAAGATTAAAGATAAGGAGAGAATCTTAAAAGCAGCAAGAGAAAAGGAGACATAAGACTATCAGCAGATTTCTCAAAAGAAAGCTTACAGGCAAGAAGGGGCTGGAAAAAAGTATTCAAAGTCACGAAAAGCAAGAACTTAAATCCCACATTACTCTATCCAGCAAGGCTATCATTTAGAATGGAAGGGCAAATAAAGTGCTTCACAGATAAGGTCAAGTTAAAGTTCATCATCACCAAGTCCTTAATCTATGAAATGTTAAAGGGACTTATCTAAGAAATAGAAGAAGATAAAAAAACTATGAACAGTAAAATGACAACAAACTCACAGCCATCAACAACCAAAACTAAAAAACAAAAACTAAGCAAACAACTAGCACAGGAGCAGAATCACAGAAATGGAGATCGCATGGAAGGTTATCAGTGTGGAGGGGGAGAGGTAGAATGAGGGGAAAAGGTACAGGGGATAAGAAGCATAACTGATAGGCACAAAATAGACAGGAGGAAGTTAAGAATAGTATAGGAAATGGAGTAGCCAAAGAATTTACAGGTATTACACATGGACATGGACTAAGGGGAAGAATTCTGGAGGGTGCGGGGCTTGGGGGGTGGTTCAGGATGGAAGGGGGATAAAAGGGAGAAAAAATTGGGACAACTATAATAGCATAATCAATAAAATATACATAAAAAAACAAATTCTGATTGGTATATAAAAGCATTTGCCTATCTTGGAGTAGAATTGTAGCAAATTCACTTACACTTCTTACAATTTAGTTTATATTTAAAGAGCTTTTTTAAATAAAGAAAATACAAAAATATAACAAATTTATACTCATTAACTGAAGCTGACATTTAACATTATGCCATATTTATTTAATCAATTTTGTGTGAAGTAAATAAAGATGAAGTTATTTTTATTCCCCATACCCATTTTCATTTCCCACCACTCTTGCCACACACAACCAATATCATACTTGTAGTAAATTGTTCTATCTACTAAATTATGTGAATAATTTATTTAAAAATTTTATATATTCATATAATACATATATAAGAATAATATATAATATTGTTTTATGTAATTGTATTAATATGATTTATCACATGCTCTATATTCTGCCAGTTGCATTTTCCCCTCAAATTTATGATTTGATATCTAGCCATGTTGATATATTGATATCTGTATAATTCCTCTTTCCTGCTTTATAGTATTACTTCCTTTGTATATACTCAAATCAATTGCTTCCAATTCTTAAAACATTGCAACAATTCTATAATAAATATTATTACTTTTATGCTCCCTTGTATACATGGGCAAAAATCTTTTTAGGCTATATATGTAGAAGTGGAATTTTGGGGGGTAAAAGGGTATACACATTTGATACTGCACAATATTATCTAGTTTTTTCCCTCACATTTTTAAATCACTTTTTACACCTATCATTAGGATGTGAAATTTTCTTTTCTTCTAAATCTTTTCCAAAGGTTAGTAAGATCAGATATTTAATTTATGCCAATATGATGAGTGCAAAAGAAATGCCTTACTTGTGATAATTTTACCTCCACATGCATATTTAGTACACTTGTGTATCTTGAGCATCTAAAACAGTGCCCGGCTCATAGCAGAATCCCAACAGATACTTTGTTGAATGCTGAATATATTTACTAGTGAAATTGAGCATTTTCTCATATATTTACTTGCCATTCAAATTTCTTTCTCTGTGTATTGACTGGTTTATTTTCTTTGCCTATTTTTTATTGGATTATGTATCTTTTTCTTATCGATTTGCAGCTATTCTTCATATAGTCCAGTTACTAATCTCTTACCCCACATTTTTCAGTTTTATACTATTGTCCCTTACATTTTTTATTTAATAGATTTTATTTTTGGAAGAGTCTTGGATTTATAGAAAAATTAATGGAAAGTATAGAGATGTCATATCTACTTCTTTATCAGCACCTCACAGTTACCCCTATCATTAACAGCTTGCAATAATATAGTAAATTTTTATAATTTATGACCCAATATAGTTAAATGTGTTATTAACTAAAGTTCATAGTGTACATTAGAGTTCACTTTTTTGTGTTGTAATTTCTGTGTTTTGACAAATGTTTAATGACTTGTGTCCACCATTACAGTCTCACACAGAATAGTTTTACTACACTAAAAATCTGGGCTGCACTCATTTGTCCACATCGACCACCTCCTGAATTCCTGGCAACCACTAATCTTTTTACTGACTCATGGTTTTGCTTTTTTCAGAATGCCATATAGTTGGAATCAAACAGTATATAACCTTTTCAGGTTAGTTTCTTTCACTTAGAAATAAATATTTAAGTTTCCTCAATGTCTTTTTTGGCTTGATAGCTCATTTCTTTTATTATTGAATAATATTACATTGTGTAGATGTACTTCAGTTTGTTCATAGTTTCATCTATTAAAGGATATTTTGGTTACTTACTTTCACATTTTGGCAATTATGAATAAAGCATTTATTTACTTGGAAATTATGAATAAAATAGACATTCATGTATTGTATGAAAATAAATTTTGAATTCATTCAGGCAAATACAAAGGAGTGCAATTGTTCGATCATTAAGAATATGTTTAGTTTTGTAAGAAGCTATAACTGTCTTCCCAAAGTGCTGTACCATTACTTTTTATTTAATTTTTATCATATGTAAGTTTTAAAATGTAACTTAGTCAAATATACAATATTTATGATTTATAATATTTTGCATTTAAAAATATCCTACTATAAAATCATAAGATATTCTATGACATCTTGACTAACAATTTTAAATTTGTGTTTATATTAACTTCTTAAACCTGGCATTCTCAGATTTCTATATCCTGTCCTCAGTCTCGTTATTTCTCTTATCTTCAACATAACCCCTCTACTCAGGCCGCATCAATCAGCCTATTGACTCTAAAATGAGTCATGAGCAGCCCCACTTCCATGCCATAGCTGTTTCCTCTGACTTTAGAACTCACCTGAGTCTAAGTTTAAGTTCTAATCTTTCAAACTCACACTAAGTTCAGCTTCACATTGTGGCCTTTTCCGACCCCCTTCACTTGCCTTTTCATATTTTTGAAAGAAGAAAGAGAGAAAGAGAGAAAGAGAGAAAGAGAGAAAGAGAGAAAGAGAGAAAGAAAGAAAGAAAGAAAGAAAGAAAGAAAGAAAGAAAGAAAGAAAGAAAGAAAGAAAGAAAGAAAAACGGATTCAGTGTGGGTAATCCAAGCTCAAATAGCTTTTTCTCTCAATTTATGCTGACTCTCCATTGTTTTATATGTGTATCCCGGCTATAGAGTAACCATAGGATCTGATGTCTGTGAACGAAGAGAAACCACCCTGTGCTTTCTTGATGTCTTTGCTACAAATCCTGCACACAGTTTGGGTGTACCAATGGCCTGGCAGTTGTCTTTCCTATCAGTTAAAACCACGGAGTTTAACTCACGATTCATAAAAAATTAATTTTCCATTCAAACTGGGCTGTAAGCCCAGTACCAGTAGAAAATTTAGAATAGGGAGAGAGGCTCTGTTCTCTCTCAAGATCTCAGGAAGGTAAAGTAGACTTAGTGAGCCTACTGAGTTTTAGGGGTAGAACACTGAATGACGAAGGGAAGATTCTTCCCTGTCCCTGCTTGACCTCTTCTGTCATTTGGCATCACTTTATAAGTCAGAGATTGTTATGCTAGAGATGGCTTCATTTCTTCTCAGGCATTCCTATAAGAATTTGAAATTGCATGTGCTTTTTTAACTTACTTGATTTTTTTAAAATAAATAAATAGTGATAAAACAAGAGCACACACATAACTAGTTTTGAAAGAACCCATTCTAATTTCAGAATATTCTAGTTGAAATTGGTTTCAGAAATCATATTCTTTAAAGTTTCTTTTGACATCTAAGGAAAAGCAACAGGCCTGAGAGATGTTGACTTTCCTCAAGGTCACCCAGCCATAGTTTCATTCCTGGACTTCAACCAGCTCCTTTGAGTGTCACATCAGTGTTCTCTTTCTTAAAAGATGATGAAATTTAAGGCAAGATTGAAATAAATACCAATAATTTGGTATGATAGAAGGTTATTAAAAATAATTTTGGGCCATAAATTAGAAACAATACACATTCTCTGCAGGCAGTATATGTATAAATAAAGTTGATTGAAGTTAGAAATGTTATTGGTGTGTAGCCAAAAGAAAATTACTATCAAATGTAGAGTGGTGTAAGTTAAATAAATGAATCCAGTTAATATGTCTAGCTCTTCAAATGGCTCAGTGCCTGTTATTTTTAAAATCCTCTTTATTAACTTGTTAATTGTTGAGTAATACATAAAGAGAAATGGCCAAGAAAATAGATGAAAGTAATCTTCTCATGAACACATTAATGTTTCCCAGGAAATAACTATTCTTGCTAACACAGAAAAATTCTTTGCATGTTTAAGTCATGTGTAATCTCTCTATCCTAGGATTTTAAAATCCTAGACTACATGGATGCTTGTAATTTAGGGCCATGAGGTTTTGTTTCCTTCACACATATTCTTAGGGAATCTTATCTTAAATTTGCCAACCAAGTCAAATATTAGTGTATGTCTTAGCAAATGTCTTATAGCCAAGGAGTACGCTATTGATTCTGTTCCTAACAGTTGGATTCAGCACATAAAAAAGTGGCCAAAGGAAATAGTTCATGTCTAAAAAATTTATGTAAAAATATTAAGTTTATTAATTTCTTTTGAAGTTTGTGTAAAGTAGACATCAGTTAAAATCATTAGTGGAAATTTCTTTTCATGCTGGGCCAGTCTGAGAAAAAAATTTGATGACCAGAAGTCTTTTGTCTGCCTTTTGTACCCGTCCTCATCTCAATCACCTCGTGCCACCCCAGAATTGCTAGAAGTTTGAATTATGGAAACTTATTAGAGCTGTTCTTCCTACATTGATCCTCTTACCAACCCACATTTCACATCAGAATACGCTTCCTTATATCTCATCTACTTAAAGCTGTGTTAGTATAATAAAATTATTTTTGAAAAATATATTGTTTTCTCATGTAATTGTCATGTAAATGTACATACAACCAAATTTTCTTAGAGGTACAGCTCTTAATTCAAAGCAGTAGATTTTAACTTAATCCAAAACAGTGGAGATTAACTTCAAAGCAGTATAGTCAACACCAATAATCTGTGACAGGCCAGAGGGAATGAGATATATTTGGGATATCAGCAGGCTTAAATCAGCAGACTATACAGGGGAATCCCTACCTGAGGTATGTCATGTTGTATTAGTATGGGTTCTCCAGAGACATAGAAGCAATAGAATATATAGTTACGGAGAGATTTATTGTAAGGAATTGGCTGCTGTGATTGTGGAGGTTAAGTCCCAACATCTGAAAACAGTAATCTGAAGACTCAGGAGCACTAATGGTATAATTCTAGTCTGAAAGGCTGCAGGTTCAAGTCCCAAGAAGAGATGCTTTTTCACTTTGTTTCTAGAAGCAGGAAAAGACCTATGTCCTAGCCCTGTAGTTGGGCAGGAGAAGTTCCTTCTTACTCAGGCTTCTTGTTCTATTTAGAGCTTCAGTCAGTTGGATGAGGTCCACTTATGTTAGGAAGATAATATGCTTTATTCAGTTTATTCAATCAAATACTAACCTCATCTAGAAACACCCTCACAGTCAAATTCAGAGTATTATTTGACCCAATGCCTGAACACTCCATGGCCAGTCAAATTGACATACAAAATTAACCATATGTGAACAAAGGTTTAGTCTTCCTCTGCAAGATTCTAGAGAGCAGAACTGGGAACAATGGGCAAAACCCAAGGGATGCTGATTTGGGCTCATTATAGGAGGACATTTATAACATTTGCAACCACGTAAGAAAAAATGGACTATTTTATAAGAGAGTAAATTTCCAGGTCTTCAAGATTTTAATTGATGTTTTGGATGGTGTTTCTGCTTTGAGTGAAGGTTTCCACCCTCCTCAAGGTGTTTCTGTGCCAGAGAATTATGCTATGCTCAGTATTTAGGGAGCTGGTCTTGTTTTCATGCAATTCAGCCAACCTTTTATTCTCCATGTCACAGCCAGAGACTTCTCTTCAAAATACTTATCTGATTGTGTAGGTGATTTGTTAAGGAAGTTCTTCCAGAAGTTGATGAGGGTGTAGGAAGGAGAAGAAGTCAAGCCAAGTCCCAATCACATCCTGCCTCCAGAAAAGGCCAGAAGAGAAATTACATCACAGAGTTGATCCCATAAGCTGTGAGCTACCCTGACAGCAAATATCCTAGGCACTCCCAGCTCTCTGCACCTGTGGACAGAGCTGCTCCAGTCATCCAAGGACAGTCCCCTGAAGTAAGATGTGTGAGTAAGTCTTTGGGAACACAGCACAGAGTATTTCGGGAAGAGAAGCACAGAAAAATTAAAAAACCATCAAAGATTCTGAGGGATCTAGGCAGAGAATCGACAGCACTCTCATCGTGTTTTACTGAAGTGAGAAATGAGGAAGTTTACATAAATGGATCAGTCAATGAAACAATCAACTGTTCAAAACCTTATTATCGAAGATAATTCTTTCTGTAAAGAATTCACTTGTTTATTCTTGAAATACTTAACATTAGGTTCACTGAGCTATAAGGAACTTCTATGCTGTTGAGTTTTTAATTTGTTTTGTTTGTTTTTGAAACAATCTGACAGTTGAAAAAAAGGGGAGGTGGGGAAATGGGCTTCCATTCAGTTCTATGTTTTCCTGGAGCAATGCAATAAAAGTAAGATTGATGTCCTGCTTACTGTTTAACTGCCAACGTTGCCACCTGCTATCTTGAAGCAGCAAGCGGCCTTGTTGGCACCCTTGTGCTTGGTAAGAAAATGAAGGAATGATGAATAGCCAGTTCCCAAAATCAAACAGGGCACACAGCAGTGGCTGGCACAAGATGAAGTGCTTGCTAAAGAAATAGAATGGCGAGTTAAAGCTCCCAGACCATTGATCAAACTTGTTTGTAGCCAACAATCAGTGTTTTGCTTTTGGCTGCTAGAATCTCACTACCCTTCCTGATTCAAAAGGGAGCCAAGGACCCTTCATCTGTTTATACAGACTCTGTGTAAGTACAAACAGAACTGCACAAAGTTATTCCTTTGGAGCCCGGGCATCCATGTACTTCCTCTGTACACAAGCCAAGAAATGAATGTGTTCACTGTTTTGTATTGCCCTGTGGGATCTTGCTACAAACTTATTAGTGGTACTATTTAACCTATATTTCTAAACTGCATCTGAAGAAACATTTAAAACCAGTAGTTCATGCTACTGTTAGCAGAAGCTGAAACCTTTCTGACCCCGTTCATGAATCCATGAAAACCTCCCCCTAGACTCATCAAATTTCATTTTCTAGACTTAACTGAAACATTGATTAGCCCATGGAGCAAGTAGCCATACTTTGTAAGGTGTACCTAGTAGAAGTGAGAAAATTTAGCATTTACATTTGTTAAATTGAAGCTAGCTAATATCTTAAAAGATAATATGTTTCCATCATAACTACCTAATTTTGAAGCTCTCAAAATTAAGTCTATTCAGAAGGGTTTGAGTCTACCTATTTATATAGTAGATACTGCATCGTTTTTACCAAGCTCTCTGGCCTTTCTAACGACTGATCACTCCTGTGCCAAATCTGCACACTTACATACTTCTTTTATTGTAGGTATTATATATATTTTTAATTACTATTATCTACTGAAAGGTCCTTCATAGATGTTTTGACCTTTGAAGGGAGTGGTTTCTGTCTTACTCAGTTACTTAGCTGCAGCCCCTCCCACAGTACACATATAAGCTCTGAGTAGACCTATATTAGATGAGTGAATTCATGAATGAAAAATATAAAGCAAGAGATTGAAATAGGTTAATCCTCAAGCTCCTTCACTGCCTGTGGTAGATGGAATCCTAAAATGACCCCCAATGTCTTGTTTTTGTGTAATCTCCTCCTTTGGGTGTGCATGGAACCTATGAATACAGCGAGATATCACTTCTGTATTTATAGTACATTACATGGCAAAATGGATTCCTGAAAATAACATGAAAAATATGAGTAAGTTAAATTACAGATTTAAACACTGCAGATTTTTATTTTAATTACTTAAAATTCTACAAGTATTCTTAAGGTCACTGAATACCTGACTTTGGGTTAATCAAAACAGAAAACAGGGATAACTGTGTGGCCTGACTTAATCACATGAACCCTACAAATTTGAATCTAGAGTCAGAGAGAGAAGTCATGCAGCAAAACAGCAAAGACCTTCTTTTTCAGGCCTTGAATGAGCAATCACCATGTTATAGACAGGGCCATGTGTCGAAGAATGAGGAACGTCCTCCAGAAGCTGCAAATAGTCGATAGACGATAAGTAGTCATGGAAAAACACAATAAAAATAAATTTAAAAATATCTACAAGGTATGCTTTATAAGAGGGGCCCATAAGGTAAACTGAAAGTTTATCCAATATGGAACAGAGATCTTCATAGGTAATAACGGGAGACATGTTGGACGAAGGATGTGAAAATGTGGATTCCAGGAGCAGCAGTCTGACCTTCGGCAAATGATGCCACATCCCTCTCCAGAAAATTCAATCAGCTCTCATTTGGCCTTTGAATAAAATAAAAATTCTTACACTAGAGTAAGAGAGTCTCTTGCCCTTGGCCCTGACCTTTAGAAGACCTTACTCTGGCACTGCTTTATCTCTCTATGCCTTTTTTCATAGGGCAATGAATTCGTGGGCCTAAGGGGATACACCCACCTGGAAACTGTCTATCTTTGAGATCATATCTGAGGTAGCTACAACCCAGATCTCTGTATTCCTGCTTGAACTGGGCCTAAGTTCCCTTCCAGGGACTGCATGGTCCTTTACCTTGGGTTGGTCGTGTATAAGACTACCTCTGACGCCACGGAAGCCACTTCATGTTCGTTTTTCTCCCAGCGAGTTCGCTCTTTGCTCTGCTGCAACACTTTCCCAGCTTCCACACTTCCCAATCTGCCAATCAGAATGACTTGCTGTTTTACTCAACTCTATATATTTTTTTACCTTTGTGTTATATTTTGGCTGCTTGTTTTTCAGCCTCTGCACTAGATTATAAATTTATGGTAAGCAAGTTCTCCTTGTTCATGTTGGTATTGTCTATAATACCTATTTCACAGCCTTTTGCATACCAAGAAAAATTCTGGCAAATGGAAGAACAGAAATTTTCTAAGCCTTGGTTTCTCACCTCTAAAAAACAGAATCTTACATAGATTACCTCGAAGGTTATTTCCAGATCTAGTATTTCATAGTGCTGTATGTGAAAATATTAGCAGATTCTAGGGACCAGAAAAATAATATTGAAATGCACCATATAATAGTTTCCTAGAAACCAGTTAGACCAGGAACATGGGAGTCGGTGGACCTACAACACCCTGGAGAGATGATCACCGTGTGACTTAAAAATACCCAGCAATAAGGAGCTCGCCAGCTTATAAATCAGTATCTTGCTTTGTTTTCTTTGAAATGTGAATGATCAGAAAGTCACCTTATATGAACCTAGTGCAAGCATTATTTCTTTTTTCTTTCTTTTTTTTTTTTTTTAGTGCAAGTATTATTTCGTCCAGACCAAACATTTCCAGTTTTGTATTCCTTTGATGATATGGCATTCAAACAAACACCTCGCCTTTTCTGTGGTCCTCCACTGAGCACATTCCCATATCTCACCCGTATTTCAAATGTTGTCGGACCGGTACTGAAAACAATGGAGTCAGGAATGCCACTGTCTGGCTGCTTTTTCATCTGTAAAAACATTCCAGGATAACTGTTTTACTATGTTGCTTTTGTTTGCAAGGGCAACACACTATTGGCTCGTATTGAGTTTATAGTCAAGTAAACTCTTGATTTCGTTCATAGAAATTACTGTTAAGCCAGGTGTCTCCAATCCTGTGAAATGATCTTAGAGGCCAGTGATCTCTTGTTAGTGTTAGGTCAATATTTCAACCTGTCATAATATTTTTAAAACTTGACTCAATCATCCACTATATTAACCATCTCTTCCCAGCTTTGTGTTGGCTGTAGATGTGATAAGTAGGCCCTCTTGTCTTCATTTAAGGTACTAGTAATTAAATACAAGGGGCAAGTGTAAAACCCTGTAGCATGCCACAGAACACTGTTTTTCAAATACATCTTTCCGGATACTAGTTCCATACATAACAGTAGTTCCATACATTAAAAAAAAAAAGAGGAAACATTTTTCATGATCAGAAAAGCTTGAGAAACACTACAGGGTATATGCTCTTTCTTGGGAAGCTTCAGTGTATATTGCGCATTATAAACTGAGGAATCTTGCTTGACTTCAATTAACCCAACACTTCCCAAGCTTATTTGTGTAGGAAAACCTGTTTGGTAGTTGTTGTTTTGATTTGTTTGTTTGTTTTTATATCTTGCCACGTTCCTGATTCATGGGGAATAGTTTGAGATATAATTGCAATTACATAGTTCAGAATTTTATCATGAAGGACCCAAATGAATAAGGATGTGGCTTCCAAAATTCATTTCACCCTGTGTGAGCTTTAAAATGAGGCTTCTTTTTTCTTTTCTGTGCTGTTCAACACGATGCTCTAGAGACTGCGATTTAACACTCTGGGGTAGAGAGACTTTTCCATTCATTTGTCTTGCTCTGTCTTGTGCCTCGTTTTCCTCTTCTCTGTGGTTCTTCTTTCTTCAGTTTGAAAATAATTTCCCTTGATACGAAATTTGGAAGCAAAATAGTAATTGGGAGTTTAGTCTTTTAGTGACATTACTCTGTCTCTTCCAGATGGATTTGGCTCTTTATGTTCTTCTCACTCTGGACAGAGCTAATTGTAATTTTTTAAAAAGTCATTTAAGTTCTATTTTATTTTTTTACTCCACAGCCCATTTTGGACTTGGGCTCGTGGTTCTTACAGGTTTATGGCACTCATTTTTCATTTTTTTAAAATTATACAATGTTTATTCTGTCTTTTGTACATGTCTTTTTAAAATATGATCTCATCCCACACAGTACCTAAGGCTCTATTTTTTTGTTTTTAAAAAAATAATCAGCGACTGTATTATCAGACTGTCATTGTTATTCTTCCATCTCTCTGCAGCAATCTTCCCGTTTGGAATCTCTGGTCACGCGGTCACAGCTCATTTGTTTTGTGCTTTTTGAGATGTGCTTTCCTAAGTTTCGGGGTAGATGTTTGGCTATCCCTCAGCATTTCTTTCCACAGCTTTATTATTAATTCCAAGAACATCGTTCACATTCTCCAAAGCTACTATCACTCCCATTGACTCAGTCAGTTTTTTTTCCTTGTTGCAAAGAATTAAGTTCAAAGAAGCAGTTCTGCTTGCTTATCTCAGGACTGATTGAGAGTTAACATTTCTGGCAAAGTAATACCAAGTAAGTCGGGTAAGAAAGAATGATTTCCTCATTAAATACATAATTAGTGCCTACTTTGTGTCAGGCAAAGTTCTTACTGCAAGGAATACAGCAGACAGCAAGATAGAGAGAGGAGGCAAAAGACATGTAAGCAAACTAAAAGTTTAAAACCTCAGCTAATGATAGGATTATATAAATGAAATGAAATATTGTAATATAATAAAATGTTATGGGTTAGGGGTATATAAATTTAAATTAGATGCTAAGAAAAGGCCTCACTAAAAAAAGTCATATTTGAACTGAAATCCGAATGCCTGGGGAGACCCAGGCATAAAATATCTCTGGGTGGACTATTCCACAATGAGTGCACTCATCCTAAAGTGTTGATAGTCTTGGCCTAGTCTAGGACGAGGGAGAAGGCAAAAGACTGAACCTAAGAAATAGGAGCTGAAGTAGTGGGTAACAAGGTATAAGAAGTTGGCAGGAGATAGAGGACAAGTAGAGGTCAGATCATGTGCCTATGTAAAAAAGCCATCACGTAGGAATGACCAACCTGCAAGGTTTTAATCAAGGTGGGGACATGATCTGGCTTGTATTTTTTAAAAGGATGCTGAGTCAAAGGTGAAGAACAGATGTGGGCCCAACTGAACAAGATGGACGTGAAGAGCCCAGCAAAGGGACAGCTGGGGGCTTCCAGAGCAGGGAGCTGAGGCCCCCCTCACTAACGTATCGCAACTCCTGCTTTTGTGATCTTAGATATGAATATAATATATGTTTCCCCTGACTGACTGAACGACGTTTGGCATGCTCCTCAAACTAGACTGTTTTCACAGTTCTTATGTTTTTTCTCATTGACATGCTCTTCAGGTTTCTCTCGTCTGGGCCAAATCTTTTCACAGAGTCCGTGCTTTTGTAACATGTGATTCTACTCTATTACCCCATCTCTCAGAATTGTTTTTTTTTTCCTTTGAACCAGACTAATAGTCTGGATGCTGCATTTGTGTAAGAAAAAATGTTATAAACAATGCCCCTGGATATTGGCTAAAATGTGTTTTAACCATGAGTCATGCCCCACATCCTACTCATATTTTATACTTCGAAGGGCTTCTCTTGAGCTTCTCAAGATTATTAAGATGTTCCCATTTTAATAGTTGTGTTTTGGATATGAGGAAGAAAAGAAACTAACTGTTACTGAGAGAAGTCTGGGAAAGAAATAACCTATCTGGGTTCCTTATTCAAATCAGCTAGCCAATTTGGTATGGCAAAGCACTTCAAGTGAATCATACAACTTTAATAAAGAGACTGTAGTCACTGGGCAGTAACACTTGCTTCACATCAGACACCGCTTTGAACTGCCAACGCTAATCAGGTTTTCTATGAACACATTAGTTAAACACCACTTTCCAGGCTCATTCTCTCCAGCCCTGTTGCTCCACCGTCCATAGGATAATACTGACTGGTACAAGGATCACAGTCCCTTTATGCTTGCTTGACTCCAGAGGCCAGCCAAATTGTAAATAGGGGTGATGTTCATTTGCTTTTTTCTGGTATGTCTGGCTCGAGTATCATAGAACCGGTGCCTTGCCTACAACCAATTGCTTTAATTTTTCACCAGAGATTATTGCTTTTATTACTAGATGAAGGCAGTGGTAATTCTCCAAACTGTCTGGGACAGTTTTACTTGCTGGAATTTCACAGCTACAATGGGAAAGAAAAATAAATATTCTTTGCTGCTGCCAATAACTTAAAAACAAGAATAACTTCATAAATCTCTAAAATATGCAATCCTAAAAGTCACTTCAGTGGTGTATCAATAAAATAACTAATAGTATCATCATACACATTTTTTATGTACGAAACAGAGGGATAATGAATTCTAAGGCATAGCCCAGGGGTTTTCTGTGACTTACATCAATCCAATAACATTATAGCACAAGAAAAACGAATGTTGATCTATTGTTAATGTTTCTTTCTGGGTGTTTTCTGGTATTTCCTGACCAGCTACAACACAAATGTAATGACATTGAGACTTGGGGTTCATTTTTTAAAAATTATTTTTATATTGTTGTACAATTATAGTTGTCTGCATTTTCCCCCCACCGATCCCCCCACCACAGCCAAACCCACCTCCCTCCCCTTCTTCCACCCTCCCCCTTGGTTTTGACCATGTGTCCTTTATACTAGTTCCTGAATACCCTTCTCCCCACAATCCCCTCCCCCTCCCCTCTGGCTATTGTTAGATTGTTCTTAATTTCAATGTCTCTGGTTATATTTTGTTTGCTTTTTTCTTTTGTTGATTATGTAAACTCTGTCACCAGAAAGCTGTGAGAGCTTGAACAGGCCACATTACCTCTTTGGGCCTCAGTTTCCTCATTTAAAAGGAAACCCTGCCATTTGTGACAACATGGATGGAACTTGAGGGCATTATGCTAAGTGAGATGTCACAACGAGAAACACAAATACTGTATGATCTCACTTATATGTGGTTGCCACGGTTGGAGGTGAGGGAAATGGGAAGGTGTTGGTAAAAGGGTATATAGTCTTTTAGTTACAAGGTGAGTAAGTTCTGAGGATCTGAGTATCTAATAATGTATAGCTGGGTAACTATAATTAACAACATTGTATTGTATACTTAAAAGTTGCTAACAGAGTAGATCTTAAGTGTTCTCGCCACAAAAAAATAAAATGATAAGTAGACGTGCTAACTAACCTTAGTGTGGTGATAGTTTCACAACACACGGATATCCAATCACCATGGTGTACACTAACTCACAGTTATTTGTCAATTACATCTCAACAAAGCTGGAATAAATTAAAATAAAATAAATTAAGATATCACATGAGAAAATGAGCCCAAATATTTCTTTTATTGAAAAGCTACATCCTCTTTTATCAACAAAAATTATATTAAAAGCAGTTTTATGTATATTTTCTTTTTTTTCACCCCTAGCACAATGAAGGTCTGACAGCATGAAATGAAAACCTTGTATTCTCCTGAGCTCCTTTCTTTAAAATGTGACTTTGGTTCGTTGTTTCGTATTCAGCCCTATCTCCTTGTCCGACCACAGTATTCTCTCTCCAGAATTCCAGCACTTGTGCGTGCTGGGGATGTGACGGCGGCAGGGCAGACGGTGGACTAGCAGCATCTGGAAGAGAGAGCAAAGACGAGATGACAGTGAAGCCGTGCAGGAAGCTAGATTTAGACTTTCCTCTGTGCCCAGCCCTTCAGCCGTCATGAAACAACTTTAAACTCATAAAAGAAAGATTGTCGTTTTTGAACTTAGATTTAGGGAACAAAATACAAGTGAACATGTGGGTCTGCAGATTTTCCATCATGTAATCAAAACAGATCGGCTTTATGTGGATACATAAAATTTATCAGTGAGGAGAAAAAAAGAGCAAATGAGTGATAGACGAAAGTTTTGTTTACACCTAACCAGTCTGTTTACAATAGCTAACTGTAAATCAATTACAATAGTCTTTGGCATGTAATTATCTGATAATATGTATTTCAATATGACAGGTTTTTATTTTCCATTAAATTCACATATGCAGGAAGTCATGATATCTCATTGCTTCTTAGCTGGACAATGGTGACTCATTTGAAAGGTAAAAAACAACTTAAATAACGCAAGTAGTGTGGATGCTTGAGAAACAGATTGCTTGGATATGATATTAGTAGGTCTATCCAAAAAATGATACTAATAGCTTTTCGCATATTTCAATAAATTTTATATAAAGAAAAATAGAACTAAGACTGATGTTTCATAGTTTATGTTGTCCATTTTCTGCACTCTCATGATGTCTTTTATATCTGAATGAGTATGTTTGTTTGTGTGTGTGCATACATATGAGGTCTGTCCGGAAAAAGTCCAACCATTGTCACTATCATGAGAACTGTTTGCATGACATCAATGTAACCTGGCAGCCAAGGAGAGTGGACTGGAACGCACATGTGTGAACAATGACAACTTCACTGTATTAGTCAGTGGGGGTGGTAGACACCATTGAATGTGCATGTGTGCTGTGTGGCTATTGCATTCAAAATGACTGAATAAAGCAACAAATCTGTATCAATTTTTTTTGCTGTTTTAATTTCTCATTATTCTTTTTTTCTTTCTTTTTTATTGTTGTTCAAGTACAGTTGTCTCCATTTTCCACCTACCACTCCCCCCGACCCCAGCCATCCCTACCTGCCACCCTCAATCCTAATCCCCAAATTTTGTGTTAAACTTGCACATTCCTCAGTGGAAATTATGCAGATGACTCAGAAGGCTGCAGCTATGGACAACTAATGATTGGGAGCTTCATCACAACAGCACACCCGCTCATGCATCACATCTCGTGAAGAGTTTTTTGGCAAAACATCAGATCACCCAGGTGGCTCAGTCTCCCTACAGCCCAGATTTGGTGCCCTGTGACTTCTCACTTTTTTCAAAACTGAAATCACCATTGAAAGGAAGAGATTTTAGACCATAGATGACACCCAGGAAAATATGACAGGGCAGCTGATGGCAATTGGGAGAACCATGTGAGGTCCCAAGATGCCTACTTTGAAGGGGACTGAGATATCATTGTCTTATATACAATGTTTCTTGTATCTTGTATCTTCTTTAATAAATATCTCTATTTTTCATGTTACATGGCTGGATACTTTCTGGACAGAACTCATATACATTCAAATGAGGCAGACTCATTGAGATATTAAGTTGGATTACAGGGTGGGGCAAAAGTAGATTTATAGTTGTGAGTACACAAAATACAGTTTATTCTTTATTATTATTTATTAATTATTATTTTCCATGCCAACAATTATAAACCTATTTTTGCCCCACACTGTATATACACTTGATTCTCATTATATGTAATAGAGTATCCATGGACCTTGAATTTGTCATAACTGAACCATTGTTTCTAGGGGAAATACCAGATTAGTGCCTATGATCCTCCACATACTCAATCAGTGAATAAACTTGTTTAAGACGTGCTTGACTATTGAAGTGGGGCCAGGCTTGTTGGAGGATGGCAAAGGGGGAAAATGGGACAACTGTGATAGCATTAACAATAAAACATTTAAAAAATTTTTAAAAACACTGAAAAAATAAAATATATTTTCTTACCTAAAAAAAATAATAAATGTGTTTCTGTTTAAAAGCGCCTTAGTTAACAGGCACTGTTGTTTCATTAATATTGAATTCAAACCGTAGAACTACAGATCATGCCTTGATAAATCTTACCTAACCCACGTATTTTCTCCATAGGGCACACCACAGACTTCTTGCACTTAGGGACACTAGGCAGCATTTCAACACGATGCTCAGGGGGCATTTTAAACACCAATGAAAAGTGCAAAACTATGAAAAATGTGACATTAGATATACAAGAAGGACACCTGTTCATAGCAGGAGAACTGAAACAAGAGGCAGTGTTGCCTCATTCAGCCCCAGCTAGGAACGTGTACAGTGAGTGACTCATTTCTCGTCACTGTGCATGCCCATAAATGACCATTGAAGTTCTGTGAGTGTCAGTGAGTAAGCAAATTTTCAAATGCAGAATCTGTGAATAAACAGTGATTGACTGTGTATGTACATAAAATCATCAAAAGGGTAGGTTGGACACAGGGAGAGCAGAGAACTCATAGCCCACCTTGTGACATTCACTCCTCTAACCCTAATCAAGCAACACTGACACCTTTTTTGAATATGAGACTGTTCTAATTATCTCTTGATGCCTATGAAAACCATCCAAAACTTAATAGCTCAAACAACATCAATAATTTATTCTGCTCACAAATATAGAATTTTATAAGATTTGATGGTAACAACTCATCTTTGCTCCACAAGGCATCTGTTGAGCCTGAAAGATCCATTGTCAAGAAGATTCAACTCATGACTAGTAAGATGGTGCTGACTTTTAGGTTGGAATTCATGGGGCTGTGGCCAGAGCCCTTGGTTCATCTCCTTTTGGGCTCCTCCATGAACTGATTGGGCTTCCTTACTACATGGAGGCTGGGTTTCAAGAGCAAGCGTACTAAGTAACAGAAACTGGAAGTTACCAATTTTTTTGTTTTCTGGGCCTAGATAATTGTACAACATGACTTCTAGCATATTCTATTGCTCACATAGTCACAGAGCACCAGTTTAAGGGTGAGGCATATATAGACCCCTTGATGAGGATGTCAGATGAATTTTGGTACCATGTTTGAAAACTATTCTTCATGACCATTTCTGAGTATCATCTGTCCCTTAATTATTTTCCTAGCTCGGCTTGTTATTATCGTTCACGTAGCATATATCCAAATATCAAGTTGACTGAAAGTGAGCCTTGCAGCAAGCCACCCCATCTCTTAACAGTTGTGGTGGGTATGGAAACACCTCCAGCTTGGCTAGAGATAGAGACATCGGTCAGCAATGCAGTGCAGATGTGCTGCTTTTCTACGGAAAGGCTGAGGGGGAAATAACAATGTTCTGCACTCTCACTGTAAGACATACGAATGTAATGAAGTTTCAGAGAAGTTACATAACCACAACCTACCCTTTTAAAAAATTTAATCTTTGATGTAAAGTTCCAACTACTCTATAGTAAGGGGAAGAAATAGGTTGATAGAAACTCCAGTTAGGAAAGGCCTTGAAGTTCGAGAGACGTTAATTCAGAATAAGCAGATCAAGATTGGAGGGTATTAGTGCAGAAATAAATTACAGAAGAAAAGAAAATCAGGGAGAGAACAAGAGCCGATGAGAATTTTGAATACAATAGGAATAAAAACATTAATTGAGAACTTTGTCTAAGCTATGTCTGCTTTAAATATACTATTTAATCCTTGAAGGTATCTCATGTGTTACAACAACGTTTTTATGGGTGAAGCACACTGAAGTTAAATAATTTACCAAAGATTGTTTATATTAAATTAATAAATGTTAAAATCCAAGTTTAAGAAGGTGCAGATGAATTAAGTCCATGAATCTGAGGGAATTTGGTTTTGGAAAGGAAATCTCTTCTTCAGTTTTACCTAGTGGGGAAATAATACACACTGGTCTGGAATAGGAGTGGTCCATTTAGGACCAGTTTGGGATTTGTCCCTTCATCATGGTTCTTAATTAATGAGCAAAACTCCTAATCAGAGGAACCTTTTATTGGCTTAATTTTACTTAAAGAAACAGGGTGGAACTGACCTAGATTGCTTAAATGAGCCAGTGTATACCCACCAGTAATTTGGAAATCATAGATTGTCATTTATTATTCTATTCTTTCAATCTTTCACACGTTAAACTATAATATTTTGGGGCAAATGCCCAAGGCATTCTGTGACCAAGAAGGGGAAAAATAAAGAGAACAGCTGCAAAACAGGAATTGGTCTCATTACTTACTTCTAGTTAGACGAGCCATGGATACAAGTTTCTAATATCTATAGCAGTAACTAAAATTCAAGTGTTCAAAGCTGACAGAGAAAAATGGGTGGGAGGAGTAAAATTTTGGGAAGAGCTCTAAAAATATAATCACAAGTGGAGAAAGACTAGGATTCATAGAAGCGAGGAGGAATCCTTTAAAGCAGGACTGAGTGGAAATCATGAAGACTTGGAGTTGCGCTTGATTTCAAGTCCTACACCACTGTTGCTAGCCTATTCACTCTAGCCAATGCCTTACCTTCTCTGAGTCTCAGCTTCTGCCAATACTGACATTTATATACCTCACAGGGCTTGGGGAGGAAAATTAAGTGACATAATACTTGGGAAGCACCTGGCACATAAGAAGCTCTGGTCTGATTTTATTTTACTTTGAAAGCATATCAAGGCTGATTGACATTATCTTCTGAATAACAAATACCCAGTTTCAGAGGCTTCCTTCCTATAGGCTAGACTAATTTCAATGGAAAACATGGATTTTCTTCCCTAATTTACAGTTTCCATGTTGTTACTCATTATTAAATGTGTGTGCCTGGGGAATGCCATTTATAGTTTTCTCCACGGGGTTTTCTATAGGCTAGATGGTATGCCATGGGATTTGAAAACAAGTGTTGTATAATTAAAAAACGTAGTGACATTCTCAGTCTTCTCTTTTGGTGGACAGGCTACACTTTTGTTTACATAAGAAGTGCGTAGGCAATTTTTAAAAGGGAATATTTTGGAATGAGTTTTACACAATGAATCTTTGGGTACATGGGTATCTATGATGTAAAATCTGTTGGCTCTGTTTCAGAAAAAATGTTATTGTTTAAAGGCTGACATTGGGAATGTAATTTTAAAACTTATTTTTAATAGCTATAAAATTATACAAGGATCCCAGATATAGAAATATAAAATAGGTATGTGATGATCATTTTTTCACACATCTGTGATAATCATTTAATTGTTCTAGAAGTAAAATGTTGTGTGTGTGTGTGTCTTGATTTCATTTTTTTTCTTTGAACATCACTTCTTTCTGATTCATAGTCTTTTATTAATATTATTATTCTAAAATTCCTTCCACAAATATCTCATTTTTAAATTGTGAAAGCAGGTGTTTGATATTTTCCTTAAAGCAGAAACATGTATTCATTTTTTTAAACCAATGACGGAGGGCCAGCTATGTGACTGTCATTCTGTCAAGTTCATTGACTATAATGGTGAGAAAACAAACAGGATCTCCACCTCAAGGAGCTTAAAAATATTGGTAGAAATAGACATTATTTAAATAATTCTCTGATATTATTGCACACTGCGATAAGTGATACAAATAATAATTGCAGGGTACTTTTGAGAGCACAGTAAATGGAAGTGATCTATCTTGTCAATTGAGAGACAACTCTGGCCATCTGAAAGATGAACACAAGCAGGTGAGGACAGGATGGAAGAACATTCTACACAGAGACCTTGATACATAAGCATCAGAACCTTTTTAAGAAACAATGCTCAACAAGAGTCTGGAAATGGAGAATTGTTTTAAGGATTTGAAACTATTCGGAAAGCTCTCATCTATAAAAGGATTCTAAGGAACAAAATAAACTAATGAACAAAACAGAACCACAGGCATGGAAACATGGGACAGACCAACAGTGACCACAGGAGAAGGGGGAGAGGGGTGATGGTGAAAAGAAGAGGAAGGGACTAAAGAACACGTATGAATGACCCATGGACATACACACAGTGTGGAAACTGACTGTGGGAATGAAGTTTGGGATGGGCAGAGGAGGGCAAAGGGAGGAAAATTGGGACAACTGTAATAGAATAACAATAAAAAATCATAAAAAAAAAGAGGAAAGCTAAAGGAAGTCTAAGAAGAGCTTTTAAACAGACGAAAATGAGATTTGGATTTTTAAAAGTCACTGTGTCCAGGATGGAAAAAAAGACATAAGGGAAGTAAAAGAAAGTGGGGGGAAATCAGGCTGTTCCTGAGGTGAAGGGATTTTAGATCACTGCTGATGAAGGCAATTAGACAGACTGAAGAAGTATGTGGGAAGAAAAAGTTTTTTTGTTTTTTTCTCCCATAGTTCTCTTTATCCACATCATCCACGGCCTTTTTCCCACCTACTAGAGGCAATCATCCCAACGGTTTAGTGTATATCTTTTGCTTCCTTACGGTTTAGAAGACTATGAAATAATGCCTTGTAAGTATATACCCTTACTTTATGTATTGTATTTTGAAATTTATTTACTTATTGCACAGTTCTCAGTGGTGTGCTTCCACCTTCCCACTGAAGGTCGTGTGGATTGCCTCCAGCTTTCCACCACTCCAGATAATGTTGCAAGAATATCTAGGTGCACATTCATGTGTGGACTTACGTGAGAAATGGGGCAGGGCCTTATAATTCTTCTATTAGTCAACTGAAGTAATTCTTTATAGGATTGTTAGCATTTTATATTTTCTCATTCAAAATTTGCCTATTTATATCATTTGCTCATTTTTTTTTCTTGTGGATCAATGTCTCTTCCTTATTGTTTTACAGGTGTTTCTTGTATAGTTTAGATATTAATCCTTTGTAGGTCTCAGTCACCAATCCCTTCACTGTATTCACAGTCTTGTCATTAAACAAATATCCTTTTTGTACATAATTAAATTCATCACTGTTTTTGGAGAGAGTTTTGGGAAATGGGGCGTAGGAAACCATGCCCTCCATTGCCAAGAAATGAAATAAGGTGAGGTCTCAAATGATCGTGTAAAACGAGATAGAGTGGTGCAAGCAAAAGGTGTGGGATTGTGAATCTCGGGTTTTTACCATGAAAAGCAAGAATATTGATACCAGAATTATATGCTTCTGTTTGTGAGGTTGTAAACAAATAAAATAATTTTGTAAGCTAGAAAGATTCTTATAAATGTTTATTTGTTTTATGATAACTATTTTTAAAACATATTCTGTATCTATTAATGGTCTTCAGATGGTATAAAGGCCAAGTTAAAAATTTCAATGGTGCCCAGCTGGTGTAGCTCAGTGGATTGAGCGCGGGCTGGAAACCAAAAGGTCCTGGTTCGATTCCCAGTCGGAGCATATGCCTGGGTTGCATGCCAGGTCCCCATGGAGGGCCATGTGAGAGGCAACAGTACATTGCTCTTTCTCCCTTCCTTCTCCTCCGTCTAAAAATAAATAAATAAAATCTTTATAAAAAATTTCAATGGTACAAAATGCAGCATTTACATGTGCTTTTTAATATTTAATATTTAATTCTGCATGAAGTAGCCACTCAACAGTTTGGTCTTAAGTCACAGGACAGAATCTGAGTATTCTTGGTCAGAAATTTACAATTTACAAATAAGCACAATTTCATAAGACTAAATTTATTTCTGAAAGTAAATTCATATACTGCTTAAATTATCTAAAAATGCAATTGGTAACTTACTAATTTGAAGGAATGAAAGGTATGTATTCTTCTATAACTAGAATAACAACTAACATAATTGTTCACTTAATAAACTCAGAATTTTTCAAGCCAAATTTAATATGGAAGAGAAGATTATGTTCTTGAAAAAAACTATGTATTTTAAAACTACAAAGCAAGAGCAATATTTCACAAAGTATATTGTACACATTTTTATGTTACTTTAATAAAAGCTGTATTGAAAATATTTCCATAATCAAACTAGCTTAAAAAACACATTTACATTTTGATGATGTAGAACTTCATCATTGTTTTTTATTATGCTATGATTCATTGTGAAAGTGTGAGATGTGATACATTATATAGAATTTCCTGAACTCATTAAACTTTATGTTTGGTTTCATCTAGTGGGAGCAACATATCCTAGAACATACAATATCTTCCTTACCTTTTTGTCTGCTTATTCTGTTTGTTACTCAGAAGATGCTTTAAAAGTTCCCACTACCAAGCCGCCAAAATAGCTCAGTTGGGAGAGCGTTAGACTGAAAAGTTCCCACTACCATTTTGAATTTGTGTTTTTTAAATTCCATTAATTTTGCTTTATATAATTTGAATTTGTATTCATAAGTACATTTTAACTTAGATTAATTTTCTCTTTTTGTTGGATTGACAATCTTATCATTATAAAATGTTCCTCTTCATCTTTAACAATGCTTCTTGCTTTCAAGTCTGCGTTGCTTTTATTCCTGGTTCTTGTTTTTATAGTATTTTTTCTGTTCATTTATTTAGTTAATTGTTCTTTGTAAACAGAATTGAATTAGATTTGTATCGTTATCCAGTCTAAGAATTTTAACCACTTAACTAACCTCTTATTTAACTTATATTTACTTTAATTATTAAAACATTTGACTTTATATTCTCAATTTTCAGTATGTTTTTTCCTCAAATGTTTTCCTTTCCCTCGATTTTAGCATTATTCTGGTAATGAATACTTTCAGTGTATTATTTTTCCTCTATTTACATGCTCTCTCTTATGTATATATCTTGCACATAAATCTATGTGTGTGTCTTACACATATATTGATGTATATACATCTTACATGTAAATAGAGAAAAATATATATATTTATTTATTTTTATATGTTTATATATATATATATCTTGGTTATCCTAGAGATTATAATACACACCTCTAAATTATTATTCTAATATAAGGTATTGATTTACCATAAATAAGAATTTCACCAAAAAGGTGCAATAATCCTAGCACCTTTTTGGTGAAGTTCTTATTTAGATATTTTATTGAACTGTTTATTTTTTCATTATTTAGTTCTTTTTTAAAGAAATGTATTTTGCACAAAAATCTGGTACCAATTATGTGTTTTAAAAATATAGGGTTTGTCTTTTCATTGTTTTAAGAGTGCCTTTTAAAGAGTAGATATTTTTACTTTTACTTTTGATGATATTTAATTTGCCATATTTGTTCTTTATGGTTCATGTTTTCTGTGCAGTATCTAAGAAATTAATTTGCCTAATGTAAGGTCACAAAGATTTTCTTATATATTTTCTTTTTAAAAGATGATTTCACCTATTTTATTTAGACCTGTAAATTCTGGTTTATGTTGCGATTAAGGAATAAGGTTCATGTATTTCATGAAGCTCCCCAGTTGTTCCACAACCATTTGTTTAAAAGAGTATCTGTTGAGATACACTGAATCTTTGTCACAAGATATATGTGTAGACGACGTTTCTGGACTGTGTATTCTATTCCATTGATCTCATTATGCCAATACCACATTGTTTTTGTTACCGAAAATTTATGATAAGTAATGGAGTCAGATAACTTAAATTCTTTTTCAAAATTATCTGGACTCTTTTAAGTATTTTGCAGTTAAGTATGAAGTAGTCTCCCCTTATTCGTGGTTTCTCTTTCCATGGTTTCAGTTACCCACAGTCAACCACAGTCTGAAAATATAAAATGGAAAATTCCAGAAATAAATAATATATAAGTTTTAAACTACAATTGGTTCTGTGTAGACTGAGGAAATCTTGTGCTGTCCTGCTCTCTCTCACCTGGGATGAATCATCCCTTTGTCCAGCGTAGCCATGCTGTGTGTGCCAGCCATCTGTTGGTTGCTCAGTAACTGTCTCGGTTATCAGATCAGAGAGAGAGGGAGGGACAGAGAGAGAGAGAACATTCAAAATACTTTTATTATACTATATTGTTATAATTGTTCCATTTTATTATTAGTTATATTGTTAATCTCTTATTTTGCTTAATTTATAAATTAAACTTTATCACAGGTATGTATGTATAGGAAAAAACGTAGTATGTATAGGATTCAGTGCTATCTGAGATTTCAGGCATCCACAAGGGATCTTGGAACATATCATTCCCAGGAATAAGGAGGGACTACTGTAACTTTGAAAATCTGTTTCTCAGTTTCTAAAAAAACCTGATTTTGACCGAGATTATATTGAATCTATAAACTAATTTGGGGAGAAGTGATGTATTAAACAGTTCATGTCTTCTGATACATGGTTACAGAATATCTCCCCATTTATTTAGATCTTTAATTTCTCTCCAGCAATATTTTATAATTTTCAATCTACAGAATTTGCACCATTTTGACAATGATGTTCCTAGATATGTTTTCTTCTCTTTTTTAAAAGATTTTATTTAGCCCTGCTGGTGTAGCTCAGTGGATTGAGCACGGGCTGGGAACCAGGCAGTCTCGGTTCGATTCCGAGTTGGGGCACATGCCTGGGTTGCAGGCCAAGTCCCCAGTGAGGGCCATGTGAGAGGCAACCATGCATTGCTCTTTCTCCCTTCCTTCTCCTCTCTCTGAAAATAAATAAATAAAATCTTAAAAAAAAAACTTTAAAAGATTTTATTATTTTAGATAGAGGGGAAGGGAGGGAGACAGAGAGGGAGAGAAACATCAACGTGTGGCTGCCTCCCTACTGGAGAACTGACCTGGCCTGCAACCCAGGCATGTCCACTGACTGGAAATTGAACTGGTAGCACTTTGGTTTCCATCCAGCGCTCAATCCACTGAGCCACACCTGCTGGGGCTATTTTCTTTTGAATTTATCCTACTTGAGTATGTCTGAGCTTGTTTTTGCGGTTTGCTGTTTTTTACTTCGGGAGTACTCTAGACCACTATAGTTTCAGATATTTCTTCTGCTCTGTCTTCACGTTCTCTTTTGGGGGTACTCTCTTATAAATGTTGAAAAATTTGATATTGTCCTACTGCTTTTTTTTAAAAGATTTTATTTATTTATTTTTAGAGAGGGGAAGGGAGGGAGAAAGAGAGAGAGAGAAACATCAATGTGTGGTTGCCTCCCACATGGCCCCATTGGGGACCTGGCCCGCAAACGAAGCATGTGCCCTGACTGGGAATTGAACCTGCGACCCTTTGCTTCACAGCCCACACTCAATCCACTGAGCTACACCAGCCAGGGCCATCCTATTACTTTTTGATGTTTTATTTTGTCTTGTCACTTTTTTTCCTCTTTGTCCTTCACTTTGGATAATTTCTACTTATCTATATTTAAGTTCATTTGTTCTTTCTTCCAATATATTGAGTCTATTAATTAGTCCATCAAAAATTATTTATATCTTCTATTGTACTTCTCATCTCTACCATTTCCATTTGACCCTCTTAGTTCATTTCCATCTTTCTGCTGGTATTCTCCACCTGTTTATGCATATTATTTATCTTTTTCACTGTATCTTTCACCATATTAAAGGATTATTTTAAGTCTTTTTCTGGTAAATTCCAACATCCAGATTATCTCTGTGACTGATTCTGTTGACCATTTTATTGCTTAAAAATGGAACACAATTTTCATGCTTGCAAATGTATTTCATGATTGTTAACTGAATACTGGACATTGTTAAAAGAAAGAGTAGAACCTGAGGTAAATAATATTTCTGCCAGGGAACAGCACAGAACCTTCTCTCTCAGGTCCTCAGGCTTGGGATTGAATCATTTAAAAAGTAACTCAGCTGGGTTTGGAATTTTTTTATTCACCTTCAGCACACCACAGGCTAAAGAAAGTGATACCATGTGGAAGACTGGCTCTGTAAGGAACAGTGAAGGAGAAATTTGTAGGGGTAAATATGAAAGAACTACATATATACACACACATACACAAATACATAAAAAACTGAGGTTTTATCCCAGGAATAAAGGATTGGTTTAACATTAAAAAATAAATCATGTTAACAAAGTAAAGAAAATAATCTTATGACCATTTAAATGGATGCAGAAAAAACATTTAATAAAATACAATATTTATTTATGTACAAGTTTGTAACAATTAGGAATAGAAGAGAGCTTCTTCAAACTGATGTCATTAATGAAAAAAAATCTATAGCTAGCAATAAACCTAAAGATGAAATATGTACACTTCCCCCTATAATTATTAATAATGTAAGGATGTCCACTCTGATCATTTCTATTCAGCATTGTACTGGCAATCCTACCTCATGCAATAAGGCATGAAAGAGGTAGGACAAAGAGTTTATACATGAAAAAGTAGAAGTAAAATGATCTTTATTGTAAACAACATCATTCTTACATTACATTCTTAGTAAATTCATGAATTAATGGTCAATACAAGGAAGTCATTTATATTTTTGTAAGCTAGCAATGAAAAATTTGGCAAACCAGAAAAATAAAATAAAATCATCTAGTATAGTATATCAGAAGAAAAATTAGTTAGGAAAAAATGTAACAAAAAGACATGTATGACCTCTATACTAAAAACTGCAAAACATTGCAAAAATAAATTAACTGTGACTTAAATAATATATCATGTTTATAAATCAGACTAAATATTACTATGATTTCCATTTTCCCAAGATTGAAATACAGATTTAATGCAATGTCAATCAAAACCTGAGAAAGGATTCCATTTATCCATAAGCTGTTGGAAACCTCAAGAGTATTTGTTCTCACCCTGACAATTAGAAAGAGTCAGATAAGTTACAAAAATCATACCTCTTCTTTTTTGAATATTTTGCAAATTTTATTTTTCATTTTTTTATTGTTGTTCTATTACAGTTGCCCCAATTTGCCCCATTGCTCTGCCCTACCCTGCACCCCACACCATTCCCATAGTCAATCCCCACCTTGTTGTCCATGTCCATGGTTCATTTATACTTCTTCTTTAACTAGGCCCTTCCCCTTCTTTCTCCCCTTATCCTCCACCCCTACCCCTCCATAACTGTTTTCAAATCTATCATCATAGAGCTAAGATTTCAATTAACCATGTGAACTGAGTTATAAATAGTAATATATCCCTCCCAAGAATGATGAGACAAACAAATCATTTCAACTCTGACAGAGGCTAAGAAGAAAAGGAAACCACCATAAAAGCAATTAAGAAATTAGGTCAAATTTAGCAAATTTAGTTAAATTTAAGTGTGGCCTAGCATATCATTTTAGAATAACCAGGAATCACAAATGTAAGAATAGTTCAGGAAGTCCATATTCACTTATAAGCATTTTTTTAGTGAACCTCTACCAGGTGCCTATAAGAAGATTTGTGGTAGGGAAAGTACCTGGAGAGAGCCTTACTTTGTGGTGCAGATATGCAGGTAGAGGACCTCCCGATGACTACCACTAGGAGATGAGCATGAACCCCTACACATGTCTGTTAACTCTCCTCTCACATGAAACAAAAACCTTATGATACTGGAGAAGAGTCAGGAAAAGCCCAGAAAAAGATCATCTATTCCTGGAGGGAATGGGTAGAAGCAAACCAATCTGCTTCTGTGGAAGGGGCAGTAAACTTTCCCATTGCCAGGAAAAATCCATTGCTTCTATAGGAATACATATGATTAAGAAAGAACTCATATGCACTATACAGAGAGGACTCTTCCAAATGTTCAATAAAAAGACAAACACTACTTTAGAAATGGGCAAGAGTATTGAAAAGGCACTTTAGAAAGGAAAGCATGTAATGGGCAACAAGTACATGAGAACTGCTGAATATCATTACTTATCATGGAAATACTATATAAAACCACAATGAAATGCCATTTTGTACCACTGTCATGGCTAACATCAGGAGAATTGATAATTCCAAATGTTGGCAAGTATGTGGATAAAGTAGAAATGTAAAATGCAAGGACATAATCAACAACAACAAAAAAACAAAACAAGCAAACAAAATATAACCAGAGACATTGAAATTAAGAACAAACTGACAGTAACCAGAGGATAGGTGGGAGGGGGTGACGGGGGGAAAGGGGGAAGGGTTTTCAGGAATATCTATAAAGGACACATGGACAAAACTAAAGGTGGTTAGGATCAAGGGTGGGAAGTGGGGATGGCTGCGGGGGAAGTGGTGGGTGGAAAATGGAGACAACTGTACTTGAACAACAATAAAATTTTTTTTAAATAAAATAAAGTAAAATAAATGTTTTTTAAAGTCAAATATGCAAAACATATATTACCACACCCAATCAAACAATGTATTAAAATAATTCTAACATGTAGAGTTTATCCCATGAGTTCAAGAACAATTTAACAAAAAATTTTAATATTGTAACTTATTACATTACCAAATGAAAGGAAAAAACCTTAATACTATCTCAACAAATGTAAAATGAAATATTCAATAAAATTTAAAATGTATTTCTAGTGAAAAACCCTAGCAAACAAAGAAGAAAAGAAAATTTCTGAAATCTAGTATCATTGACAAAGCCCTACTACAAATATCATTAGTCAGAAATAATGTCTCTATTATTATTTCTGATTAACATATTTTTGAATAGTTAAGCCACTGCAAAGAAGATAAAAGATGTGTACAAATATAAAAGAAATACCAAAATTGTTATTGTTCACAGACAAAATTTATATATATGTGGACCAAGCAAATATACAACTAATTATTAACATTATTAAGAGAATTTGGGAAGATGGAGGCATAGGTAGATATGCTTCACTTCATTGCACAACCAAAAGAAGGATAACAACCAATTTAAAAACAAAGACCTGCCAGAAAAATCAAACTGTATGGAAGTTTGAAAACCAAGAAGTTAAAGAAACATTCATCCAGATTGGTAGGAGGATGGGAAGCCGGGGCAGAGAAGACACTTGACAAGGCAGCAGCTGGCAGACTGGGTGGGTGAGGCAGCCACTGTTAGACTGGGCAGTCCCACATTTCCATGTGGATAAGCTGGGAGGAACAACTCGGGAGTGAGACAGGCCAAGAAACCCAGGGTTCCAGTGCAGAACTAAAGCCTCAAAACCTCTGGCTGTAAAAACTTGTGGGATTTGATGTTGGGAGAAACTCCCAGCCTCATAAGAGAGTCTACTGGAGGGACCCACAGGGTCCTAGCATGTACACAAACCACCCACCTAGGAATCAGGACCTGAAAGGGCACAATCTGCTTGTGGGAAGCAGGGGAAGTGACTGAAAGTGGGGCAAGAGCTGAGCAAGCAGCATTGTTTCCTCTCTGACCCCTCCCCCACAAAGAGTGCTTTGATGCAGAGAAGTGAGTTGCCCTGCCCTGGTGAATACCTAAAGCTCCACCCCTTATAATGTAACAGGTGCACTAAGACAAAGAAATATGGCCCAAATGAAAGAACAGATGAACACTCCAGAAAAAACACAATTAAGCGATGAAGAGATAACCAATCTATCAGATGCAGAGTTCAAAACACTGGTAATCAGGATGCTTGCAGAACTGATTCACTCGGTCGCAAAATGAAGGAAGAAATGAAGGCTATGCAAAAAGAAATAACAGTGAACCAACGGTGAAGGGAAGGAAACCGGGACTCAAATCAATGATTTGGAACAGAAGAGAGAAATAAACAGTCAACCAGAAAAGAATGAAGAAACAAGAATTCAAAAAATGAGGAGAGGCTGAAGAACCTCTGGAACAACTTTAAACGTTCTGATATCTGATTCATAGGGGTGCCAGAAGAAGAAGAAGAGCAAGAAATTGAAAACTTACTTGAACAAATGACGAACGAAAACTTTCCCAAGCTGGCCAAGCATACAGACATGCAAGTTCAGGAAGCTCAAAGAGTCCCAAAGAAGTTGGACCCAAGGAAGCACACACCAACGTACATCATAATTACATTACCCAGGATTAAAGATAAGGAGAGAATCTTAAATGCAGCAAGAGGAAAGGAGAGAGTTACCTACAAAGGAGTTTTCATATGACTATAAACTAATTTCTCAAAAGAAACTCTAAAAGCAAAAAGGAGCTGGAGAGAAGTATTCAAAGTCATGAAAAGCAAGGACCTACACCCAAGATTACTCTATCCGGCAAAGCTATCATTTAGAATGGAAGGGCAGATAAGGTGAAGTTAAAGGAGTTCATCATCACCAAGCCCTTATTATATGAAATGTTAAAGGGACTTGCCTAAGGAAAAGAAGAAGATAAAAACTATGAATAGTAACAAACTCACGACTATCAACAACTGAACCTAAAACAAAAACAAACTAAGCAAATAACTAGAACAGGAACGGAATCACAGAAATGGAGATCACATGGAGGGTTATCAGCAGGGAGGGGGGAAATGTTGGAAAAAGGTACAGGGAATAAGAAGTATAATTGGTAGGCACAAAATAGATGGGGGGGGGCGGGGGCGGGGTGTAAGAATAGTATAGGAAATGGAAAAGCCAAAGAACTTTTATGTACGATCCATGGACATGAACTAAGAGGGAATGCTGGAGGGAGGGAGGGTGCAGGGCAGAAGGGAATAAAGGGGAGAAAAATAATGGGACAACTGTAATAGCATAATCAATAACATAAACTTAAAGAAACAGAGAGTTTGGGAAGATGTTGGATACATTCCTATTTACTACCAAAAAGAATTAAAAGTAAATGACAATAAAATGAAACAATAAAAAAGTATATAATTACTTTGGCGGTAAAAGTATAATATATTCTAAAAATACATAAAAGGTGACATAAGTAAATTTAAACAGTATACTATGTTTATGGTTGGGAACCAACAATATCATAAAGGTGTGAAGTCACCCAAAATTAATCTATAAATTTAATGCGGTTCTAAAAAAAATCTAATAAATTCCTTATGACTTCACAATTTTATAAATAAAATTCTAATAAAAATACAGTCAGCTAAAATGTCAAACAGAGTCTTAAGATGAATGATATGGTGTCACCCTTCCAGATATCAAGATATATAAAAAGCAATAGCAATACAGTAATAAAAGCAATGTAATGTTGATGCATGAACAGGAAATGAACCATTGGGACAGAAAAGAAAGTAGAAGTAGACACATAAATATTGAGATCTGGTAGATGACTAAGTTCCTTTTCAAAGCATTGGGTGGAAATTGAGCACTTAAATACATGTTACTTGAATAATTATCTTTAAAGAAAAACTAAAATTAAATTGTTAGGTTATACTATTCTTGAAAAAACTATGTGATTTAAAGACTTAATATAAAAAAGTAACACTTTAAATTTTCTAGAAAAGTTATTGAAATATATTTTCATTATACGAGAAAACAGGTTTTTTAAAAGACACAAAAAGCACAATCCATAAAAGAAAAACATGTACATTTGGTTAGAGTGTTACAGAAAAATAAGCGACCAGACACCAAGAGATATCGGAGCACGATTCTTTTATTTACGTGCACACGGACCCTGGGGAATTATCCAAATCCAGGGCACCACACCGAGGTTGGGTTGGGGTCTGCTTTTATAGCCTTATCTCTTCCTAGTCTACGTGGCAGAAGCAGGTTACCATAGAAGCAAAAGCGGATGTTAGGTTAGCTACCTTATTTGGGAAACAAAGAACAAGGTGCGTGGCTTTAGGTGGAAGTTAAGCCTAAAAACCTCACCTGGTTCTTTATGTGCTATTAGTATTGTTAGTTGCTAAGCAGGTCATGGGTGGCTGAGCCTGCAGCTTGGCAGGAAAGTCTGTGACTGACATTCTGTAATTGGGCTGGTAACTAACATTTTAGACAAAGAACAAAGTACGGGGGGCTTGGGTTCACCCCCACCCCCTGCCCCCTTTTGAAGGCGGGAGGTGTTCCTGCAGTTTAGCAGTATGGAGGTTGCCTGTAACAAGAGTAAAATGAAAATTCCTATGTGATGAAAGACACCATAAACGAATCTAAGAGGCAAAATACAGATGAAGAACACATTGTCTTATTTAGCTCTCAAAGGATTTATATCTGTAAACTACAGATGAACTCTATAAATCTATAAGGAAAAGACAACTCCACAGAAGGCAGAATTATATTCATAGAGTAAACTATATGATAGAAACTTTACAATATAGGAAATTCAAATAACTAATAAATATAGACTTTGAAATTTACTGAAATGAAAAAAATGGTTAGAATGGTTGGAATAGGTAATGATGATAGAAAAAAAAGCTAATGTAAAGTAGAATATTGATGGTTCAGGGGAAAGTAGAAGTGAAACATTTCCAAGTACACAGAAGGACATGGCAGTCATAGCCCAGTCAGGAGAAGCTCTTTAGGTTGAGTGTCATCTCCTCTAGAAGAACATACAGGAGAAGACATGTGCCGATTCAGGTCGGTTTGTGGATTGGATGGTCAGGCATTTTCTTATTTCTTTTCAGGTGGATTTTCTTTTTTCTCTGTTAAGTAAATTGTAATATCATCAGTTGAAAATAGCTCAGGTATGAGGCTGAGAGAGAAGTTGCACTTTGAAGACAGAAAAACAATTGGAAGTCATCTTTGAAGAAAGGAGGAGGGCAAGGTGGCTAGACAAAAAGATGAAGTTTATAATTTCAAGTTTACAGTGAGACCTATCTTCCAAACCACGTGATTGAGTTGATATAGAATTAGGGTTTTCTGAGAAAAGGAGGTAAAAATATCAATAGTTTTATCATGATAATTATGAAAATTTTGAATCATGTAATTGGACCTGAAGAGGGGAGGAAAAAAATGTGTCGAGAACAGAAGAGGGAAAATGGAAGGGTCAATGAACTGGAGAGCCCCAGGGGTAGAATAATGTCCACATAGAAGTAAACTAGAAAGATCAAAAGTTGCAATGGGAGTGAGCAACTTAAGGGAACCTGAGGATTTTTAGTATCAGAGAAATTTGTTTGGTGGCATGTTCTACAAAGTAACCAATGGAGAAAGCTGTTTACATATTAGAAATATCTGGCAGTTTGGATAACTGTCCACATGAACATTCAATGGGAGGGAGAATAAAACTATGAGCGTAGGGTCAAAGTCTCAAAGAATTGGGAGAAATGGTTTGGCGATAGGTAGACTGAAGTGACAGAAAAGTGGGGAGGGTTACACAACACCAGGAATACTGTCTCCTTAAATAGAGAATTGTGATATATACATGGAGTCACTTCCCTGGCCTTTTGGGAATATACAATATAAGATTGCAAACTATATTGCGATTTATCATCATATATACAGAAGCGTTAAAACCAACAGAGAATTTAAATTAAAATATAAAAATTATATTCTGAATTATCATTGTATATATAGAAGCAATAAAACCAATAGAGAATTTAAGTTAAAATATAAAAATTCCACATAGGGATGGCTTACATGAACATGGCTTCAGCACTACAGAGAATGAGTACAAGAATCTAATATATTCTTCTTTCAGTTATTAAAATTATTTGACGGGTCCAATATCCGGCTGGAGTCTTCTACTGGCTTGAAGCAAGCAAGAGTTCTGAGTGTGTTTTGTCCAGAAGAACTTGGCTCGAGATGATTTTTGGCTGTGCTGAAGTTGAGTAACTGGGACATGAAAGTAGGGCTGCTCAGAAGAGTGCCAATGAGCCCAGCCTGCTGCCTCAGGCAATGCGTGTCCTAGTCAGAGTCCTATTCAGGAATTCATGTCATTGAAGTAAGTGGTTTGTTCTTATTGAAGAAGACATTGCTTGTAAAGACATGCCAAGTAGCGTCCAAAGAAATGAATCATGGTATAAATTCTGGGCGGTCCTTAGAGTTGACTTTGCACATAGGACAAAAGAAGCATTTGTGAGGTGGCAGAGCATCTGTAAAGGGAATTCTTTCTACAACCCAAGGGCTATTTTAGCATAGGCAAGGAGATCACTCAGCAGCACTGGCATTTGTATGGCCTTATTTTTTTTTTGCCAGGAAATATTTACCCCATAGTCTAACACTGTCTGCTCCTAAATTAGGACAGGCAGTTACCGTAATTCTATGACATTAAATAAGTTTCTTTAGGGGAATAATTGTTTTGGAGATGTACTGTCACCCCACAACTACTGGGCATCTTCCCCAAGGGGATCATATGGATGAGAAACTGAACTTGGTTCTATGAGGGCCACAAGGAGCAGGAATCCAGATTCAATCCTATCTTAAAATTTTATCCATAGTGATTTCATTGGCTGCCCTTCCCCATCCCAGCTCTGGAGTCATTGTTTAGCGCATAAAGACTGGCAGGGTGTTGTTTTAAGCCAGAGTCAGAGATTATGGAGGGTGTGTATATCTGTGCATGTGTGTACAATTTCCTTGGATGTGATCTCCACTCTCAAGAAAAGTCTTTTGTCAAAATCACCCATATTTTAGTGACTGACATATCATACTGTCCAGAAAAGCCATTGGATGGATTATCAACAGACATGGAGTATTTTGATTCAATGTTCTCAGTTTTGAGATGGAATAACTGAGATCTGGCTGTTTTCAGTAATTTGTTCCAAGCCACAGAGCTAGATAGTGATAGAGCCGAGACTAAACCCAAGTCTCTTGATTTTCATTCTAGAGTTTTTCACAATACTAATTTATCTAAGCTTAACCCTGTGCTCTCCTCTTCCCAGCCTGTGCTCCTGGCCATGGGGCCACCTTCATTCATTCACTGCCCTTACCCAAAAGCCTACCAAATTTTCTTATAAAATGTTTAAGCAAAAAAAAATTCTAGAGAATATTTTTAAAGAACACACATGTACCTACCTAGTTTTAACCAATGTAAACGTTATGTTTTTCTCGTGTATGTTTCCCTTCCCCTCACCTTCCTGAGATAACCATTATACCCCCTATTGAGTTTATGCCAATTCAAGTTGTTATATTTTATATCTATCTCCACACATTCATACATGTATAATTCTGCATCTTTGTTCTGTTCAATATTATGTTTTTTTAAGATTTCTCTTAACCCTATAACAGTATTCTATTATATAGACACAATAATATTACTTACCCATCCTCTTACTGATAAAAACAATTAAATATTTTTCATAACATACACAATGTTCTGATAAACATATTTGTGAATATCTCTTGGAGCACATTTTTAAAACAAATCCTCTAGGCTCAGAAGTAGAATTGCTAGTACAAGGAGTGAGTGTACATATGCTAGGTAGAATAATGGCTTCCCCCAAGATGTCCATGTGCAAACATCTCTGAATATGTTACTTTACATTGCTAAAGGGACTTTACAAATGTGACTAAGGTTAAGGATCTTCAGAAGGGGAGATTATTTTGGATTACTCAGGAGGGCCCAACCTAATCACAGAAGGCCTTGAAATCAGATGGGGAAGAATAGAGAGTCAGAGATTGCCACGTGAAAAGAGTTCATCTACCTTGTGCTGGTTTTGGAGATGGGAGAGGGGGCATGACCCAAAGAATATGGATGGCCCCTAGAAGCTGGAAGAAGGCAAGGGAAAATGGATTCTCTCCAAGGGCTTCCAGGAAGGAATGCAGCCCAATGACGCACCTGGATTTTAGCCCAGTGAGACCCATGGCAGCCTCCGGACCTCCAGAACTGTAAACTAACAAACTTGCATTGTTTTAAGCCCTGAAGTCTGTAGCAATTTGTTAAAAACAGCAATAGAAATGTAATACAACACATTAACTTAACTGTTTCTAAATTTTCCTACAAAGAAGCAGTACCAGATTCTGTACTCACTGTCAATGTGTGAGAGTCCCTGGGACCCATTAGCCTAGAGTGTCATCAGACTTTTAAATTTTGTTCATTGGCTCAGTTTGAAAAGGTATGCAGTTTTAATTTGCATGTGGATTCAACTTTTATATTTCTAGTAGTTTTTAGGATTGAGCTATTTCTATATTATTACTAATTTGAGCATCTCCTTTCTTGAATTTCTTGTTCATGTGCATTACTCTTTATTCAGTTCAGGTTGTTATTCTTTTCTTATTTATTTGTAATCATTTATATATGCTGAACACAACATCTTTATTGGTAAAAACATTAATTCCCATTTGTGGCTTCCTTCAACTTTGTGGTAGTTTATTGAAAGGAAAGTTTTAATTGTAATGTAGAGAAATGTGTCATGGTTTTTACTTGATGAATTTTTCATTTTTCTTATATAATACCTCCTTCCCAACCTCGACATCATAAACATATTCTATTTTTCTTTTTTTATTGCTGTTCAAATACGGCTGTCTTCATTTCCCTCCACCAATCCCCCCACCCCAAGCATCCCCACCTCGCACCCTCAATCTTACCTCACTTTGGTTTTGTCCATGTATTCTTTTTTTTTTAAAGATTTTATGTATTTATTTTTAGAGAGAGGGGAAGGGAGGGAGAAAGAGAGGGAGAGAAACAGCAATGTATGGTTGCTTCTCACGTGGCCCTCACTGGGGACCTGGCCTGCAACCCAGGCATGTGCCCTGACTGGGAATTGAACTGGGACCCTTTGGTTCCCAGCCCGTGCTCATTCCACTGAGCTACACCAGCCAGGGCCCATGTATTCTTTATACATGTTCCTTAATGGCACTTCCCTTTCCGCCTCACCTCATTATCCCCTCCCCCTTCCCCTCTGGTTACTGTCTGTTCTTTATTTCAATGTCTCTGGTTATATTTTGCTTGCTTGTTTGTTTTCTTGATTAGGTTCCGCTTATAGGAGAGATCATATAGTATTTGTCTTTCACCTCCTGGCTTATTTCACTTAGCATAATGAGCTCCAGTTCCATCCATGCTGTCACAAAGGGTAGGAGCTCCTTCTTTCTTTCTGCTGTGTAGTATTCCATTGTGTAAATGTATCATAGTTTTCTTATCCACTCATTTACCGATGGGCACTTAGGTTGCTTCCAACACCTGGCTATAAGGCCACAGTAATCAAAACAGCCTGGTACTGGCGTAAGAACAGACACACAGGTCAATGGAATAGAATAGAGACCCCAGAAATAAACCCATGTCTCTATGGCCAATTAATATTTGAAAAAGGGGGCAGAAGCATAAAATGAAGCAAAAATAGCCTCTTCTCTTTTTTCTTTTAGAGGTTTTAGTTTTGTTTTTCAACTTATGGCTTTCAAATATTTGGAATTGTTTTTATTTGGATATCTAGTTGTTTTAATACTATTTATGAAAACTCATTCTTTTCTCACTGATTTGTAATGCTACTTCTCTCTCATACACCCATATATGTTTTTATCTATTTCTGGGCTATCTTTTCTGACCTGTTGTCTACTAGTTTATTTCAGTTCCTGCTATACACCATTTTAATTACTCCAGCATTAAATATGTTTTGATATCCTTTTTCCTTCTTATGTTTCCTCTAAGTTTCACACTTAATCTTGGAATTTTGTTCATTTATATGAATTTTAGAATAAGCTTGGCAAGTTCTATTAAAAAGACACACACATTCTTTCTGGGATTATTGTTGAAATTGGATTAAAAAATGTAGAATGAGTTGGAGTGAACTTTTTGGATGTTAGATCTTCCATCTATCATCATAGCATTTCCCATTTATTCAGTACTTTAAAAATCTCAGTCAAATTTATAGTTTTCTCCATCAAAAGCTTACTATACAGCTTTTATTAGGTTCATTTACTGTTTTATTGCCATTGTTTCACTAATTGATAATTATTTATTTGTAGCAATGCTATTGATTTTAATATGTTGATCTTGTATCTAGCAAACTTGCTGAATATTCTCTCATTATTCCCAATTATTTGTATAAATTGTCTTGGTTTTTATAACCAATATTGGTACCAGACTAAAAGGATTTGTTTGCCATGTGCATCAAAGCCCAGTAACACATGAAGAGGAGTTTGCAGCAAAGAAAGTAAGGATTTATGTTTAGGAAGTGGCCCATGCCTAGAGATAGGGTGGACCCATGTAGGTTATACACGGGAAAAATCATTAATCATGCTGACTAAGGGAGTTAGGCTCATGGTGTCTACTGATTAGTTGGCGCTAGGATAAGATATGGTCAATCGGTTGCATCTGGACCTGATGTTAGCTGTGGCATCTCTTCATCTGGTTTTGCTGCTTTTCTGGACCTGGAGCTGAAATGCAAATGAGGACTAGATATTACCTCCAGTTTGATTGAAACTCTGCCTCTGGGGTCAACAGACCCAAGACTTTGTTCCTAAGATTATTTGAGCCCTGGCTGGGTAGCTAAATTTGTTAGAGCATTGTCCCAATACACCAACGTTGTAGGTTCTATCCCAAGTCAAGGCACACACAAGAATCAACCAATGAATGCATAAGTAAGTGGAACAGCAAATTGATCTTTTTATCTATCTCTAATCAATACATAAATTTTTTAAAAAAGATTATTCGATGCTGATTAGAACCTCATCATCCTCAGGGCTTAATGATTGAGGGAGTGGACAGACTAGGGAGAAGGAGGCAGGTGAGTCAGGGTGCTGGATGAGGCCAATGTGAAGGTAGAAAGGAGAAAAGCACCTATTAAAGAAATGAAGTTTCTATGTAGTTGCAATCTTTTCTAATAAAGATAATTTTGCTAGTTTTTTACTTCTTATACCTCCTAATTTTTTTTACTTATCTTATCATCTGCCTTGATTCTCCAGTAAAGTGTTTATTAGATGTAGTCAGAGGAAAAATTCCCATATTATTCCTAATTTTAATAGAATGCTTCTGAAGTTTCACAACTATAGTGTTTACTGTAGATAAGGTTCAGAGATAATCCTTCTATTTCTAATTTGCTAAAAATTATCATAAATGAGTCTTGAAATTTATTGAATTTTTTTATATCTACAGTATTTTGTTTCTTTGACTATTCATTTCTATTTTGGGCATAAAGATATGCTTGCCTCATAAAAGTTGTTCAGTAGCTTTCCTAGAATTTTTGTATATGTTTTAAATAATTTGTTTTTAGATGTTTTCATATTTTTTAGGTAGGATAAGATTTTATAACTTATTATATTTATTTAATGATTATTATTTTTTCTTATGCAATTTTTCTAACTTACATTTGTCTGGAAAGTTGTTGATTTCATCTAAATTTATATGTTTATTAGCATAAATCACTTTACAATGTTTTTATGATGTTAAAAAAGCTATAGAAATATGATCATTTCCCTTTTTACCATTCTCATTTCCTTTTTTCATTATGATTTTGATGTTCTTTCTCTTTTTTTATTGACCAAGTCAGTCTAGTTTCTTTCTTTAAAAGAAATAATCTTTGTTTTGTTGGTTTTATTTATTTTTATAACTAATTTTTCTTTGCTTCTTTTATTTGCTTTGTTGTATTAATATTTTCCTAGCCTATTGATTTAGCATTGTCTTACTTATTTTCAATCACTCTTTTTATTAGTGCACTTATCTCTATATATTTGTCTCTAATTCCTGTTATACAACCATCTCTCAGGTTTTGGTGTGTACCATATTTTGGCATGTATGATAAGTACTTTTTTTTCCAAATTTTTTAGGTAAAATAAGGATGTGCATTATACATGGGTGGTACTAATTCCATATTTATATAAATATTTTTAATTATTTTATTTATGCTTATGCATTAAAAGTGTATCTCTAGAAAGCAATAATAATATCTGTATGTTCAAAAATTAATGCTAAAATTTCTTTATAATACAAAAAACAAGTATCTAAATATAAATAAATAAATAATTGAATTAAAAAATTAAAACAAAAGAATTTTTTCCTAAAAGTTTAGGCCATAAATGTGAGTACACATTGTACATGGCAAAATATGGTGATACTTATATTTTTATTTGGTTATAAGTATTCTTTAATTTCTATTGTAATCTTTTCTTTTTTGTGTGATTTTTAAAAATAACGTAATTTCTTTTACTGAGTCTTTAACAAACTGACAGTAACCAGAGAGGAGGGGAAAGAGGGATAATAGGGGATTATAGGGAAAATGTCATCAAGGAACATGTATAGAGGACACATGGACAAATCCAAAGGGGATAGGTTCCAGGGTGGGAGGTGGGGATGGGTGGGACATAGGGCATGGTAAGGTAAAAATGTAGACACTGTACTTGAACAACAATAAAAGAAGAAAGAAAATATTTTAACTGTCCTACAATAGCTATATTTTAGACATCCGGCCAAGATGGAGGCATAGGTAGATATACTTTTCCTCCTTGAACAATGAAAAGAAGGACAACAACAAATTTAAAAAAAAAAAACCAGAACTGGCAGAAAATTTAACTGTATGGAAGTCCAACAACCAAAGAATTAAAAAAGATACATTCATCCAGATCAGTAGGAGGGGTAGAGATGGGCAGTTGGGACAGAGATGACTCATAGCAAGGCGGTGGCTGGTGGAGTGGGCGGCCCCATATTTCCATTTGGATAAACCAGGAGGAACAACTGGGGAGCCAGACAGACCATGAATCCCAGGATTCCAGCACGGGGAAATAAAACCTCAAAACCTCTGACTGAAAAAACCTGTGAGGGTTGAGGTAGAAGGAGAAATTCCCAGCCTCAGAGGAGAGTTTGTTAGAGAGACCCACAGGGTACTAGAATGTACACAAACCCACCCACTTGGGAATCAGCTTCAGAAGGGTCCAATTTGCTTGTGGGTAGCAGAAGAAGTGACTGAAATCCAGCTGAGAGCTGAGCAAGCGGCATCATTCCCTCTTGGACCCCTTCCCCACATATAGCACCACAAAGCATCGAACTAGGTTACCCCACCCTGGTGAATACCTAAGGCTCCTCCTCTTACTATGTAATAGGTGCACCCCAGACAAAAACAATAAGGCCCAAATGAAAGAACAGATAAAAGCTCCAGAAGAAATACAACTAAGTGACATAGAGATAGCCAACCTATTAGATGTACAGTTAAAAACAGTGGTAATCAAGATGCTCACAGAATTGGTTGAGTATGGTCACAAAATAGAGGAAAAAGTGAAGGCTACGAAAAGTGAAATAAAGGAAAATGGACAGGGAACCAACAGTGAAGGGAAGGAAACTGGGACTCAAATCAATGGTTTGAAGCAGAAGAGAGAAATAAACAGTCAACCAGAACAGAGTGAAGAAACAAGAATTTAAAAGAATGAGGAGTCTTAGGAACCTCCGGGACAACTTTTCATGATCCAACATCTGAATCACAGGGGTGCCAGAAGAAGAGGAAGAGCAAGAAATTAAACATTTACTTGAAAACATAATGAAGGAGAAGTTTCCTAATCTGTCACAAGAAATAGACCTCCTGGAAGTCCAGGAAGCCCAGAGAGTCCCAAAAAAGTTGGACCCAAGGAAGGACACACCAAGTCACATCATATTACATTAGCCAAAATTAAAGATAAAGAAAGAATCTTAAAAGTAGCAAGAGAAAAGGAGATGGTTACCTACAAAGGAGTTCCCATTAGACTATATGCTGATTTCTCAAAAGAAACCTTGCAGACAAGAAGGGGCTGGAAAGAATATTCAAGGTCATGAAAGGCAAAGATCTACATCCAAGATTACTCTATCCAGCAAAGCTATCATTTAAAATAGAAAGGCAGATAAAGTGCTTCTCAGATAAGATCAAGTTAGAGGAGTTCATCACCATCAAGCCCTTATTATAAGAAATGTTAAAGGGACATATCTAAGAAAAAGATCAAAACTTTGAACAGTAAAATGACAATGAACTCACAACTATCAACAACTGAACCTAAAAAAACAAAAATGAACAAAGCAAACAACTAGAGCAGGAACAGATTCACAGAAATAAAGATCACATGGAGGGTTATCAGTGGGGAGGGGTTTGGGGGATAATGGGGAAAAGGTATAAGGAATAAGAATAAATTGTAGGTAGAAAATAGACAAGAGGAGGTTAAGAATAGTATAGGAAATGGAAAAGCCAAAGAACTTATATGTACAGCCCATGGACACAAACTAAGGTTGGGGAATGCTGATGGGAGCGGGGTACAACATGGAAGGGATTAAAGGGAAGAAAAAATGGGACTCCCATAATAGCATAATCAATAAAATATATTAAAAAATAGCTATATTTTATTTTGTATTAAATAGTTAATGCAGTTTAGTAAAGTACATTGTTTTTGCCTTATAAATATTCGAAAATAGTTGGAAAATTATGTGTAATCTAGTATGTGATTGATTTTACAATGTTTCAATAACTTGAAAATACATATTTTTACTTGTTAGAGTTAGGGTTCAACATATATTCTTGGCTAGAGAAAATATACATTGAATTTTTCTATAAATTATTATATTTTGTCTTATGAGTTTTCACATTATTGAGAATTCTTATAATTCTCTTAATTACTAAAAGAATGCATATATTTTACTACGTGTTGGGCACAGTTATGTGTCCTCTACATATAATAATTTATTTTATCTTTACAACAACTCTATGAGGTGAGCGCATCATTTCCCCCATTTACAGATGAAGAAATTGAGGGACCAAAGAGCTACAAAAAATTAAGAAGTTCAAAAAGCTGATAATGGGTAGAGTCAAGGTTTAAATGTAAGCAGTCTGACTCCACTGTTCCCAGTTTTGTTTGTTTGTTTGTTTTAAGATTTTATTTATTTTCAGAGAGAGGAGAAGGGAGAGAGAAAGAGCAATGTACAGTTGCCTCTCACATGGCCCTCACTGGGGACCTGGCCCGCAACCCAGGCATGTGCCTTGACGGGGAATCGAACCGGAACCCTCTGGTTCCCAGCCCGCGCTCAATCCACTGAGCTACACCAGCCAGGCTCTACTGTTCCCAGTTTTGACTCTGACACTCCACTGCCTCTGCCGGTTCTTGCTTTACATACTTTAAGACTATGTATTAGTTATTCAAGCTTATGTATAGGTTTGTATTAGTTATTCAAGCTTATGTAAGGTTTGTTATAGAATTATGTATTCTTTCTATTGTGCAATGACCTTGCTTTTTGCCTTTAATTCCATTTCATAGGATATTAATATTACTCTACCAATGTTTACCCCCTCCCCCCACCCCGTTCCTTTTTTAAAACCATTCATTTTTTCCCTCTGCTGGTTTGGATACCATGAACTATATATTTTTTTAGTTGTTACCCTATTTTAATATAACTAGCATTTTTTCTAACAAATTTGATTTTACCTTCCTCCTTCATAACACATGAACCTTAATTCAATTTAAGTATCCATTAAACTTCCATAATTTTTTATTTTTGTAAAGCATTTAAGTTTTTCCTTTTTAAAACTCAAGGAAAGGTTTTTAGATATTTTTGAATCAATTGTATTTATCAATGTATTTATTAGTATCCATGTTAACATTTGGTTTTGCTATCTCTTTCCTATCATTTTACTTTTCTTGTTGCTGAAAAATCTCTTTTAAGCATTTGTTAAATTAAAGATCTTTCTGTGGTAAATTTGGAAAGTCTTTGTCTATTTCAATACATCTTTGTTTAATTTTCACTACTGAAAAGTAGTTAAGGTCCCACATGCGCACATGGGCACATGAGCACACACATATTCTCATGTAACCCTCACAGCCATGCTATCTTATTGATGAGGAAACCAAAGTGGGACAAAGTTAAGTATCTCCCCAAGACACTGTAAAAGCATCATATAAGGTAGAAAATATTAAACAAAGTTATTGATGTGTTTTATCTTCCCTACTCCACTGAAACTACTCAGAAACAAAGACTGTCTTTTATTATAAGAGAGTTATCAAATATTTGAATGATAGGCCTTATCTTTCTATAAGTAAATCTATAATGCATAGAAAAATATAAAATAACAATTTTAGGACTTTTTCATAATAACGAAATTATATCCTCATTGTGACTGTTCCAAATATGATAGATATCTCATTTGTTTTTGTATCTTTAGTACTTACACAGTGCCTGGTATGTGGTAAATGTTGAAACAAATGATGTGATTTTGAGTATATCATATGTAATTCAGAAAAACATGCATCTAAATCAAATATAAAGACTGACATTTTACTCCCAGTCATGTCAAGATTCTCAATGATGATCTAATATAATTTGAATGTTATTTTCTTTATGGTGACCTAAAACATCAACATACAATTTTCCATCCTAAGCATTGTTAAGTGTGCACTTCAATAGTGTTAAGTATTCACATTGTTGTGTGCTGGCTCTCCAGAAGTTTCTCATCTTGCAAAACTGAAACTCTATATTCATAAAACAAGTCCTCAGTTCCCCCTCCCCCCTGTCCCTGGAAACCACTATTTTACTTCATTTTTTAATAAAATTGACTATTTTACATATTTTATTATCATTTTAATATTATTGACTGCTCAATAATATTAAACATTTCAGGTAATGCTGATAGAAAAGTACATTAAGGGATGCATACTTTATGATTGGCACATGCAAATCAGTCTATCTCTCTCTCTCTCAGAGAGAGAATAATTTGTCTTGTGGAAATCTGCTGCCTAATTTCTAGCTGAGCAGGACCCTTCCTTGGATAACAATTTAAAAGTAATCTTCTCTGCGAAACACAAATCACTGCCTAAAGGACCCTGTGAGAGAATTCCTGTGTTTCATCTTCTCCTATATATTTTTTAAATTCCTTTTTGGAGGAGGTCGGAAACAGAAGCACTGCTGGAGTGTTAAGAGTCTGTCTTGGAGATTCTTTTAAAAAGGCAAGTCTGGACAAACTTCAAATTTTCTCCACTAGGTAAGCAAAAGCCAAATTAAATATAAATTAATTAGTTTCATTCTCTTTCTTAATTGCTCCTTTCATGTTCTTTTGAGGTCAAAATGGCTTTCCTTTGTCATAAACAGATCCTACTTTGCAAACCCCAATTTAAATCAGTAAATGCTCTAAAAAACCTGTGCCATGGGTTAAGAAAACATCACGTGGCTCAGGGGGCCATAAAAGGTTTTAGGTTTAGAAGTGCAAATATTATCTTTTGGGAGCCCCTACATGGCACCTGGAAAAACCTACCTGATGGTATGGCTTGACCCTCTCAAGAGTCTTAGGCCTTCTAGAAATCCACATGTATTATTACCTTAGTATGCAGCTTCAGCCATGAATGCAAAAATGTAGCTTAGCTATGATGGGTCTAGAGGGCCTTATGCCTCTGGGTCCATAGTTGAAAACTACCTTCTGTTCTAGTTTTTCCTTTATTTTGTTATTTCTGGCATAAGAAATATTTCAAGGGATTTTTTTTTTATCGATGAATCCAATATGTACTTACCGAATGCCCACTTGGTCAGAACCTCTGTTAGGTAGTATGCCGGGCACTGTAAAGACACACAGCATCCCTGCCCTAAGGGAACTTCAACCAGCTTATAATTTGATCATCATGTGATTTAAGGCACTGAAAAGTAGGAAGTGCAATCAGATTCCCAGAAGCCACCCAGGCCATTCTCCTACCTAAAGAAAAGATTTCATAAAATCTTTTCTCATAGATTTGGTTGTTGTGGCTAAAGATCTCCAGAGAGAGGATCTCTCCAAACTTTGAATCAGAGTCAAATTTCTTGTATGTAATAAAGATACATATGTAAATATTTCTTATGCAAACCGAGGTAGAAAGGTAGCTTGCAGTGGTCGTACCGCTGGCAAGACACAAAATGCCCAGTTAAATTTCAATTTTAATGTTGGTATGACCCAAATATTGTATGGGACATTCCTATCCTAGAAACTTATTAGTTGGTTGTTTATCTGAAATTCAAATTTAACTGGGCATCCTTTAATTTTATTTGCTAAATTTGGTAACTCTATATAGTAAAGAAAGAAGAAAGGTCAGGCAAAATCGCTTGAAATATTTAATCAATTAATGGCATAACAAGTGAAATAATTCAGTGGCAGCCTAACACTTATGACTTGAACTATGGCACCATCAGCAATGCACTTTGGAGCTTGCTCCCAGCCAGTTCTCTGCCTAAGGATGACATTGGGATAGTCTGTGCGTCATTGGTTCTCACGTTGTGTATTCTTATGACTAAAAGAAAGATTCAGGCTGTTTACTTTGTTTATATGTTGTAATTGGGGTCCCTTGGCGGACCCCTATATATCCACTTTATCTCTAATAAACCACCCCTATGAGATTGGTGATAGCAAAGTGGAGTCTATCTAGTGTACTACTGGACTTGAATTTTTATCAGGCATTCCACCAGATGTTTGGAAGCACGCAGAAACTTTCCTAATATCTCTATGGGTTATGGTCTGTGTCTAAAGTTCTACCAAAAAGTAAGGTGGTGAATGTGTAGAGAATGGAAATAACTGCATTGTAAGCTCCGTGGTAGCAGAGACCAGACCTGTTTTGCTCACCACCAGCAACCAAGTACCTGGCACAGTACTTTCAAATACTGGATGATATTAAAAAATGCTGTCTTCCATATATCTTATGCCCTTTACTCCAACTAAAAAAGGATAAATTCTTAGATTTTCACAAAGGGCTTCCATTTATTTTTTGTATGTACAAGTCTGAAAAAAATATATAGAGAGAGAAAGCACAATATGCTTCACCCATCTGGAGATCTTTCATTATTCAAAGTAAGAAAGTCAGTAATTTAAAAAATTAATTTCCCAAGAAATGCCTATACCAAATATTTATTTTGTAATATTTCTCTAGATTAAAATGTACATATTTCATTGAAGCATAATCTACATGATGGATTATAATACTTCTCAAAATAACACAAAATTCGTACTGGGCCTTTTATATTGTTAAAAGATAAACTGAAGAATATTAAAATTGGTAAGAGTTTATTGGAGCAATTACCAATTCCAATTGGGCAGAACCAGAAGAGGTTAGGAGCATTCCACCAATAAAGAGTGAGGGTAAAAACTTACATGGAGAAGGTTCAGAAGCAAAGAATGAAAATAATTTGGTTGGCTATGGCTTAAAGCCTAGTTAGCTGTTTGTGATTGTTTGCCCTTTGGTTTTGATTTTGTAACCTTGAGGCATTTACAAGCTCAGATTTCAGTTTGCTTATGTAGGCCACTGGGGCATCAGAACTACACCAGTCTAAAGGCTGAGGTCATTCATCCAGGCGAAGCTATTTAATTAATTACAATATTTTGCCTCTCTGTTTAAAAATGTTTAATATTCACTTCTAGGTCTATTATATAAAGGTAACTTTACACATTGATTCTAAATGGAATTACACTGTTGCTTTGTTACTTTTTTAAATGAAGGAATAGGCACCTCCAGAGATAAAGTAGTTCTTTATCTTCATTCTGAGTCCTCTGTTAATTTCATTATATCTTCATGTTTTTCTTTGGAATTCAAGACTTTTTGGCTTAAATATGAAAATATATATGTATATGTTCGGAAGTGACAAAGAGCAAACGTGAAAATTCGGACATTCCCTGTTTTAATATTAGCATTTAAGCAAGCATTTTAAACATTTGCATTAGCATTTCTTTTCTTTTTAACAACTCACATAACAGACTTTAAGGAAGCGTTTATTTTCTTACAAAGTGGAAATAGTTCCTTATTCCTTTGAATTATCTTGGACATTGCCTAAATGGCTGTCATGAGGTGAGATCAATGCAGTTTCTCAATTTGACATGCTGGTAGGGTTACCATCTGAGTTTCCTCTGGAAAATATGAGAATAAAATGTCTAGACTGATTTTCAGTCCAGAAGCTCAAACTTTAAGAAACTTGGGGCAGTCACAGTAGCCTAAGGAGATGGACTAAACCCAGCTGGGATACACATAGTCACGCCGTGTCCATCAGATCTTTCACCAATTCCAGCTTTTTCTCTCTGCTGCCAGAATAGGAATCAACTCATTTTTCCCATGCCTCACCAAAACCTCTTTCTTTTTTCAATTTTTTTCTGGTCCTGACTTGGTTCTAGTTTCAACCAAATTTCTTTCCTTTTCTTCTCTTGCTGATTTTTGGTTAGATATTAGAATAAAACTATTCTTTATAACTTTGGTTTCTTTTTAACTCTGGGTGGGCAAAATCAGACTAGATACTTAGGTAGCTTTGATTCATTCACTCATGCCTAGACATGCTCTAAGCACTCATTGCCCATAACATACAAAACAAATGGGAGCTGAAGGTCACTGTATTGTACAATCTCATAGAGGCCCTTCTTAGGAATCAGTAATAAGAACTTGGACATATGCTCTGCAGAAGTTGGCTTTGAGCTTTCTGCTCTCCAAGTACTAAATCAGGGAACCTTGCTATGTCATAGAAGGAGGTGGCATTTGCATGCGGTAGGACTGTAGTCATGACTATATCTAATTTTTTAAAATTTCCTCCAAACAATAATGTATCCAGGAGAAACAACTAAAATAGAGTATTATTAAGTAACCCTGGTGGTCAAGTGGCCAAAGTGGGAACTCTACATTTTATAATGGCTGTCCTATCTAGTGGGATGGAAGCGGATACTACCTCTAGCATTAGAGCTATACTTATCATGCCCTGGGTGGCAGTCTGTGGGCTATGTCTAGAAAGTAATAGCTCGGGCCAACTTAACAATAAGGGAGCAGCCCAAATCAGGAACCATGAATCAATGGCAAGCCATAGAGAAAGGTGGATATATCTAGTAAGGTGGGATCATGAGACTGGAGGCTCCTCTGATAGAGAATGGGAAACCAAGAGACATCTCTTGGCCCCAAAGACATACAAAAACAAGGACATCTGTTCAAGGGAGATTCCTAAATCTCTTAATTTCACCTACTTCTACTTTTACCAACTTGGCAAAAATGCTACCCACCATGATCTCTGGACAATAGCAATAGAATCCTAACTCATCTCTCTTCCCCACCTCCAGTCTTTTCTCCTTGTAGCTACAATGATTCTTAAAAAACCAATAGCATACAAGTTTGATCATGTAACATATTGTCACCCTCCTTCAGTATCTCCCCATTTTAAGGTAAATAAAAATTTCTAAGAGGTCCTTCATGTTGGAACTTTTAACATTACCTCTTCAGCCTTGCCTCCCACTGACTCTCCCATGTTCTTGCCAGCCTCGCCTCCAGATGGGCCCCACCTGTTTCAGGCCCCACCACTTACCAAACTTCCTCCTGACACAGAAATGGTTTCTTTGGTTAGAATATTTTTTTAGGCAAATGGGAATCTTGACAAGTCAACTCCTATTCAACTACCAGTTTCAGCTCAAGTTTATCTTCCATGGGGATGCTTTTCACAACTCCCAACTAGGTCAAATCCCCTAGTCGAGGTTTTCATGCACCATTCCTTGATAACATCTACCATGACTCTAATTTTATTTATTTTTATGTGATAAGTTGATAAATGTCTGTCACTCCTACTAGACTGCAATGTCCATGCAGATAAGAATGGTCTTTGGGAAACTTTTATATTCTAAGTGCCCAGCACAGAGGTTGGTACACACTGGTCACTTTTTTTTTTTAAAGATTTTATTTATTTATTTTTAGACAGAAGGGAAGGGAGGGAGAAAGAGAGGGAGAGAAACATCAATGTGTGGCTGCCTCTCACCTAGCCCTCACTGGGGACCTGGCCTGCAACCCAGGCATGTGCCCTGACTGGGAATCAAACCGGCAACCCTTTGGTTTGCAGCCTGTGCTCAATCTACTGAGCTACACCAGCCAAGTCGGTAGTCACTTTTTATGTATCCCACTTTTCTTAGTTGTAAAGGTATGGCAATCTGGGGGTTACATTTAGTAATAATTCCAGACATACATGCCTGGTTTCTTAAATCCAAATAAGAATTTAGATAATAGAAGGAACAAAAGGTCAGGCATAGGCCTGCCAAAGCTTGATGGCAATGCAAGTTTTTAGGAAAAGAAAGAATGATTTCCTCTATTCTACTTTAAGACAATATCTTTGAAGTCTTCACTTACCATAAAATAATAGCATAAACAGGAGAAAATAATTAAAACCTGACCCTAACTCACACTGTACCAGTTGAGTAAAGACAAATGAAGTTTTATATATGAAAGTGGTCTGAGCTTCAAGGAAGAAGGCTCTAATACAAAACCTAAAAGAATGCTCACTCTAGGTGTTCCTAGGTAAAAATTACATGTAAATCACATTCACTCCCTTTTTACAAAATCTGAAGCTGATTCTAGCTGGAACTGAGCACATTCGACACCATCAGGGAAATGCTGCTGTAGGTACTCTTTAAAATGATGGAGTGACAGGTAGGCATAAAATCTTGTGCTGGCTAGAGTGAAATCTAAGACTGTGGCTATGGGGTTCATTTAAGGTGAGTCAACAACAGAATTCTTGTGCTCGTATCCTTTTTGAAGTATGTGAAAAACAGCACTATTACACTTGTCTCCAAAACAACCTCTAATACCATTCTTTTTCATCATTCAAGCTACACCCGCCACTAAATTGCTCTTTAAAACCACTAAGCTGCAGTCCTGTCTAAAGATTAATGATGCAAACCCATAACATCGCATTCATAAACAAACAGTTTCAGAAAGAGAGGATTTCTGACCCAGCCAACAGAATTAATATTTACAATATTATTATAAGTGCATGGAGCACAAGAAACAAAGGATACCCCTTTATTTTTTAGTAAGACCAATTGAGGAAGAGCTGTGTTATGACTTTGGACTAACTTTTCTTTTAATCTGATATTTAGACGTTGGTGATGGTGCCAGTACTTTTTACGATGAGTTTTGTCTACCTATGCTCTGGATGCAGTATCCTCAAATAGCCTTGCCTTATTCCTAGGGAAACAGAAAGGAGACAGTGAGAGGGCGGGAAGAAACGAGGCCTCCCTTGCTTCAGATCACGCCAAATCTGGATTTCCAGTACAGGATCCAATACAGGATCTACCTGTAGCCAATGAATTGATGAGCCAGTAGTGAAATGAGGAGCCCAAGGGAGGCTGCGGCCTCTGGGATCTGTGCCAGCTCTCTCCAACCACAGTATTTTCAATGGTGAAGGGGCACTTGGGCACACCCTCACTCTGGATTGTAAAATGAAGAGTTACCAGCCTAGTTGCAACTAGGAACATTGAAAATGTTCCTAGGAAATGTTTTTGAGTATCAATGATAAAAAATAATCAGCTAGAGGCCCTTATTAAAAAGTATGCACCACTTTCTAAACAGTGTAAGACTTAATGACCAAATAAAAGGTAATTTTTTCTTGGTCCCTCCATGGAAGAAAGAGGGATCAGTAAAGTTCTTGGGCAAGAGGCTGTGTGAATCCCTGCTTTTCCTAGTTTGTATGGAAGCCCCTTACACCATAACAATGAGGATGAAAGGGAACTGACAAATGGCAAGATGACCCCTGATAATCTTTCATAGGAAGTCAAATGTATCCGACTGCAAATGACAAAAAAAGGGAAAACAGGGAATATGTGTATGATCAGCTAAAACATATTTCCCAGGGTTTACACAAGGTCCTGCCCACAGCATCCTTTCAAAGCATGCACATAAGCAGGAGTTAGTTTCGGAAGGAAACAACAGCTTACCTGTTCCCCAGCAATTTACATGAAAGAATAACCCCAAACAAACTAGTAATTTAAAAAATAGCCCAAAGCCACATTCACGTTTGTCTGGGAATTCGTGTTGGAGAATGGCCTTTTTGGAAATGTAACAATGAAATGCTAACATTTTGATCATTTTAATCATCATTCATTAATCTTGAACAGTTTTGCCAAAGTAAATATATTTATTTGCTTCGGGTTAAAATGTACCAATTTTGTACTTTGAAATAACTGTTTTCCTTTTTCTCAAAAAGCCAGATAATGAACAGACAGAAATTTAAACACAACAGAGTGTACCCTGGGTTTCAGGTTCAAAACTATTTGATATTTAAAATGATGAATTTCATTTTGCCTCCCACACTTCACAAATATTAACATATTATCATATTGGCCCCTTTATTAATAGAAATAAAATGTGTAGCTGTCACTGATGTCTCCCCCTCGTGTCATTCCCTCCCTCTTTTCCTAAAGAAAACTACGAGGCCACTGAATCTGGCAGGCTGCCAAGGGACGTGAGCCAAACACAGTAGAACTCCAGTTGCACAATGGGGCTATCTATGTGGTTGACCATTCACTACATGTGTTTGTATACTTACACAATATATATTATGCTTTCAGTGTTTCAGAAATATTTACGAAGAGACAAAATTGTGCATGTCTTTCTACATCTTGCCTTGTTTTTCATTACAGTAGAGTTGGTGTTTGCCTGACCGTTAACTTCCCTTGCTGACAGAGCCTCAGTGTTGTTGAGCTTTCCATGCCTTAGGAAAGGAGAACCTATCCCCGTGTCAAGGGTGAATAATAGCCTAAGCAATCCTGGTAATCTTATTCCTTCTCACTGAGTCGAATATGCAGGGCAATGGGACAGGACTCTGGTCAATGAAACAAGCAGAATCCTTTGGCGAGACTTCTGGGAAAGATTTCTTATTCTTGAAAGCACAGAAAGAAATGGCTTTGTCTTCTACTGGATGTTTCATATCTGAATGTGAGACACAGAATGGCACAGCTGTCTTGTTACTTGGAGGGAGCTGGCCTGAAGATATGCTCACATAATGACGATGGCAAAGCAGAAATATGAACAAAACAGGGAGAAACCATACTAACCAATCTTCAGGCTATCCTATCTAGGTTTCTTCTTAAATGAGCTAATGTATTTCTTTTTTGTAAGCCATATCGATCGTATTTTTATTACATTCAGAAAAGAGCACCTACTTTCATGACGTTGGGAAAGAGAAATTTTCTCTCATCTTTTCAATCACAGATTAGTATTGCAGTGTGATATTTATCCATTACCCTGTCATGGACATTTAAACCATTTTAAGTTTTTTGCTATTGCTAACAATGTTGCATCAAAAATCCCGGCCTATGAGTCTTTATGCATATTGTATCAATGAAATCGTTGTGTCACGTGAACAGGCTACATTCGTCTTCACCTACATTAGACACTTCCACATCATTTCTCCAGAGAACTTGAAACGACTTATGCCTCTGCAGCCCTTTATATGAGCTTCTCTTTTCCAACATCACTGCTCTTTCAGACTTCTAAACTTTGGCATTTTCAGAATTTTAAATTTTGCCTTCATGATGAAATAGTGTCATTTTTGTTGCTTTCATTTGGGTTTCCATGTTTACAAATGAGGTTGAGAAACTTTTAATATATTTCCTAGCCACTGAGTTTTCATTTAAGTCATTGATACATTTTTTCCATTGAGTTGTTTGTTTTTGTTAGTTTTAGAATTTGTTCCAATAGTCTCAATTTTAATGCTTTATTGGTTATAAACATTATAAATATCTACTCCCAGTGTATTACTTGTCTTTTTTTATTATATCTTTTGTGACACAGGCATTTTATACTTAAATATAGTCAAATTTATCATTTCTTTCATTTATGACTTGTGATGTTTATGTCTTCTTTCAAAATTCTTTCCTGAGATCATGATAACATCACCCTTAATTCTCTTTAAAATTGTAAAGTTTTGCTTTTCACATTTAGATTTTTAATATATACAGTCACATTTGTTTTACTCCTGTCTTCAATGAGGCAAAGACTTCTAATGTTTCTTATTATTTAATCAGTTGTATGAGTCAAGGTAAATTAGAATACAGAAATCATAGTAGGTATTTCATGAAAGGAAATTTAATATATAGAAACAGTTACCCAGGTGTTGAAGGAGTGAAAGGATGAAAGGAAAACAATTTTTTTAACCCAGAGATAATAACTTAAGGAAGGAGATACCAGCCTGAGGTCTGAGAGAACAGAATGGGAGAGTTGTGATACCAGATTTTAGAAACTCAGACGAACCCCCTGCAGAGTGTGTGCTCAGACCTTTAACAGAGGAAGGCCACCTGGCTCTTGCTGGGACCCAGACAGGGGGCTGGCTCTGGGAGTGCTGAAAAAAACTAGAAACTGAAGGGAATTGCCCCTGCTGGGCTGAACTGCTGTGACCCGAGTAAATTACTATCTCTAGGGCAATATTAATAGGAAAACAAGGAAAAAGAACAAAATCCTCTTTTCTTCTGCATTCCAATCTGCCTATTACCTCCCATTGGCAGAATGTAAAGGGCAGCTAGGGAGCAATAGAATCTGGAAAATGTAGATTGTGTTTTCCCAGTTGCAGCTTTACTGAGTAGAGTATAGAAGGGTGGATTGAATCCAAGAAGACAACGAAGTTAAATAAATAGCCCATCAGTTGTGTCCACACAGGCCATGTGCTCCCAAAGGGACATGCAACCTAATTCACTGGAGTGGGGGAGGAAAAGGAAAGTGAAACTCAGTTTTGCTAACATTTTATGAGACCATTTAATTTAGAGTTTTCACACAGGTGTCTGCTCTCAATCTATGTAGGCTTGTTGAACTTAAAGATAAACTAAACGCTTTAACCAAAAGACCTGTATTTCAAAGCTGACCTTTGATAACACAACAAGTTACTGTTGGTGGTATGGTACTAGCAGCTATGCCCTTAAAAGTGAGTGCCATTAATTTCACCACTCGAGATAAAGGCAATGTTTTAGCAGCAAGTAAGAAACAGCTTTTCAAAAGGAGCCTCTAATATAAAGAGAATTCAGGAAAAAATATTTCTATTATGATGTACCATTGCTGGCAAATTGATATCTGTCAAAGATCTCATCTGCACAAAAGATAATCTTGAAACTAGAATACTCTACTCAGAATATTTTCCAAAGGAAAGATTCTAGTGCATTTTGAATTTATTTTCTAAAAGTATAAAAATAGACTACCTTCTAAGTATTTTTTAGGAACAATGGGCTGACATTAAAGAGTATGGAACGTTACTAGCTGAGTTTTGACAAAAACCATTTATAATTGCTGGATGAGACTGAAAAACAAACCCGAAGATTCAATAAATGCCACCAATGACATGTTTTTTCCATTGGGACATATGGGGTATTGTTAGTAATCTTTTTAAAACTATAGCATTTATTAGTGCCAAATAATATAAAAACCAGATTTTTTAATCACTTATAGCATAAGGTATTAAACTAAGATTTTAGAATAAGAAAGAACATTTGATTTCAACAAAATCATTAGTAAGTGAAAACAAAACACTTTTATATTCTTAGTCAATAAAATAATCAAATATTCATTTCTCTTTTTTAACTTCTTGTTTATAATTTAAATTTAAATATTAGTTTAATAATACATAGATAGAATTTATGAACAAATAAATATTTTATATTGGTTCTATGTGAGACGTCTGATTATTTGTAATCTAATGAGGTTTATAAATGGGGTATATAACCACAAATGTTTGGGGACCACTCATGTAAGTAATTGTGATGTTTTACTTGTTCTAACTCCTGAGTTTAAATTATGTAATATCCTAAGGAATATCCCAAAATATGTAAGCTGAATTTAAAAGGTTTTCTTTCCTAAAAACTTATAACATGTAACATATGTTTCAATTATTTTAAGACTAAATACTTTAGAAGTTTTTATAGTATGAAGTGCTTTGATGAATAAATGACTGAGTTCCAACTATTAGTTCAGTATCCTTTATAAAATAAGTCATAGTGTATAGGGTTTTATAAATTTCCATTTTATATATATAAAATTTAGTTCACAAGGATTAGTAACTTTCTAAAAGTCACACTCCAGGTTATTAGCAATGTGTGTATTCAGTTTTATATTTTCATCGGTTTCTCACTTGACTGCATATACAGTAAAAGCAGCTATACAGATGTAAGCAAGTCACTCTACCTACAAAGCCTTCAGTCTCATGTGTGCAGCGAAGGGGGACATAGATACCAAAGGACCTTTCTTTCAAGCTGCAAAATTTTGACACTGTAGAAAATTAATCTAGAATGGGGCTTCTGAAACTATTTCATTAAATTTCAGAATTCCAGTAAGCTGACTTCCAGTTTTCATGGCTGGCAGCATTTCCAGGGTCTGCAGTAGATGCATAGACTCCTTCCTGATCAAGTTGAAAAGTCACTAAGCAAGATTCCACCACTGTTGTGTATTCCTGGGGGCCAGGAAAGGAACTCACAGGACTGATCCGAGTCCTGAGGAATTGTTTCCAGGGTTCAAAAATGCCAGCCAGGGGCAGGCAGCATTGAGATGTACCCTGTGCTTTGCAATTTGTGCTTGATTCCATCTGTTTCATCTACGGACCCTTTCCCCTGCCGTCCTGGGTTGTCTCTGGTTTCGAGGCTTGTACAGGTGATGGATATAGATCTGATATTCTTTCCCATCTTTCTCCTCAGACTAAGAACATGCCTAAGGTTCCTTGAAAGAAAAATAACATGGCCATTTGGGATATGTTTGCTTTGTATCTGTTCCACCAGTAGCCGGCACTGGCCCAACCCTGCAATGAGAGTTTGGAGTCTAAGGCATGAAAAACAGACCATAAGAATTTCAGAGACTCATAAAGTTTGTAAACTAATGATCTAGGCCTTTCATTTTCTTTGGAAAGGTGGCAACCCAAAGTTGCATGAAGCCAAAAGGAATTTTTAAGACACAAGAAAATGCCTTTATTTAGGGTTTCATTCCTTGAAATGTTAGACAGCTTGTCACTCTCCAGTAATAAATACATAAATAAATAAATAAATAAGTCATAAAAAAAAGACCTCTGTGTACGGGAGGGATGAAATGGTCTTCAGGGGAGCAAGAATAAGACAATCTGATCCGTGACAGGGAGGAATGACATGGCTACAAGGCAATGACAGACAACCACTGCTGTGAGAAGAGACGAGGTTGAACAGGGACAGGGCCAAAAATACACAAAAGAAACAACTCCCTGGGGAGTGGTTAGATCTGTCCTTTCCTGTGCAGTACAGTGGAAAAATCCAAAAGCACTGAAAGCTCAAGAGACAGATTTAGACCGAGAAATCTATAAAAGAAATAGAAGGCAACCAGAGCCAAACTCTGGGGCAGCCCAGGTAACAAACCATGACCTGTTCCCAAGTATTTCATCTGTTGTTTTAGTACTTGAAATGTCTACTCTTAGTCACTCGTTTGGATGGTGACATTATCTCTAGAGTGCAAATGTTAAAAATCACATTAATTAAAAGAAGAAATAAAAGAAATTTATAACAGAAAAACACTAATTTTTCAGAGTATTTGCAATTTTGGAAATCCAAGAGTAAAGTCCTAAGATAATCTAATACAGGAAGGTACATTTGTGTGGAGCCACCCAGCCACTTACTAAAATATAACCTTATTTAATTTTCTTACTACCACTTAATACTCTCCCATGTTTTCTTTTTTCGCTTTTATTCTTGTCTTGTATGCTTGACTCCTTCCATTGATATCCGCAAACACAGAAACATGTCTTATTTACCAGTTGATACCTAGTACCTGGTACATTGCTGAGCACATGGCAAGCTCTAAAAATATATTTGTTAAATGACTGATGAATGAGTGAATGAACAAACAAAGTAATCAGTGATAGAAGGAAACAATATTGTAGAAAAATATCCACAGATGTGTGTTTGTGTATTTGAAAAAAATAAGTTTAGGTCAGGTGCTGGGAACATGGGTCAGAAGAGAAAAGTGAGGAGTTTGGACAAATGGGTACCTCAAGTCAAACAGAAAGAGGGCTATCAAAAATACCTTTCCAATTTCCCCAATATTGGCTCTGAAAATAAACATGCTTACTATGCTCTTATCTTAGGAGGGGGAAAAAAAACTATTAACTATATTTCAGGACTGTTGAAAAACCCTTGGAATGAGGCGTGAGCAGCGCTGCTTCTGTATTTGTCCTGGGCCTCTACGAAAATATCCCATGTGTTTTGTAAAAATTGTTATAGAACTGGGTGCTCTGCAATGCCTGTTTTTAATTTAAAGAAATAACAAGCATTTTTCTCAACACCATGGTGGTCCTTATTAAGCAAGTGTAAGCATTGTATGCTAGTGAAACCCTGTCTGTGAGCCTTAGTGGTGCTATTCATGACCGATTCCAAAGTTCTTATATAGAAAATAGGCAAAAAGAACCTTCGAGAATTTTAAAATTTAGTAGCAATTTCATCATTTACTCCATTTCATCAAGTAATGAGAAAAAAAGTTGGTTTGGGAATAATTTGACTTGCTTATGTTACTTGCAAACAGCGTGAGTCTGATGAAGGGGTACATCCAGGGTGTGGCAAAAGTAGGTTTATTGTGAGTACACAAAACACAGTTTATTCTTCTATTATTATTATTTATTAATTATTGTATTTTTTGTTTGTATTACAACTGTAAACCTACTTTTGCCCTACCTTGTATAATGTAAATAGCCCTAAAGCTTCCCAATTTTCTATAGTTATAAATTTATTTGGTTCATTGCTCTATTTTGGTTTTCTTTCCCTCTCTCCCTCCTCTACCTTTTTTGGGTTATTGTTTTGTTTTATTTTGTACACCAAAAGGAAAATATACGGGATTACCCAAAAACAAGATGAAGATCTAACACACACACACACACACACACACACACACACACACACACACACACACACACACTTTATGTTTAAGGAAATCCTGTGGGCTCCTACCCATCTCCTCTTCAGAATTTACTCTTTGCTATTTATGTGTTTCAAGACTAAGTGACACAATCATCTAGAATATTACCTAAAATTTTGTTGAAGAGAAACCCAAGAAGAAGGCAATAGTACTCATAGATTTGTGAAGACAAGGAAGGAAATGAGAGGACTTCTGTGGCCATTTTCTGCTTTATCAAAGTTGTCAGGTGACATCTCAAGGCTAAGGGCCTACCTCTTTTTTTGTATGTGTATTGTCATCCCATTCCCAAGGGTATTGTAACTACATTTTGTAAGGTCAAGGTTCTCCAACTATGTGTATCACACACTATGTGAGACCGGGTTTCATTTCGGGGGATGAGATGAGACTCCCTTGTTTGAAGACTCATGACTAGTTCCAGCATTCTAAAAGGTACTTCACCAGAAAGTACTCACCAGAATGGATATAAGTTCTAGAAAGTAAATTAGGAAAAAATCTGTTTCTTTTTGTTCATACTTCTGATAATATTTTATGTGTAACTAAAAGGAATATAAGTTTTAGGGTATAATTGTCAAGTACCGTATTTTTCAGACTATAAGATGCACCTAAGTTTTAGAGAAAAATAGGAAAAAATTTTTGAAGTAAAAAATGTGGTAAAATATTTAGTAACATAAATAACATATTTCACCAATGTAAATGTAAACAGCCAGGTAAGCTATCTTCAGACTGTAAGATGCACCCTCATTTTCCTTCCAAATTTTGGGGAAAAAGTGCATCTTATAGTCTGAAAAATACAGTAAATACTTTTCTGGAAAGGATTGGCTATTTAAAAATAATTCTATTAAAAACTGCTTTCTTTATTTCAGGGCTTTGCCACCAGACTTTCTACCAAGTAACATCCTGTTGCCCAGTCTAGTCCAATGAGGTCAGTCCCTACCATACTTGACTTAATTACCTCTGTTGACACAGTTGTTTACTACCTGAGTCCTGATTTACTCCCTTTCCTGAACTTCGGAACCACCAGTTTTTATTCTTCCTCTTTTTCCTTTACTGGCTGCTCCTTTGCTGGAGGTTAGTCTGCTTTGTGGGGTTCTCCCCATCTTCCTGACCATTAATACTTGAAATGCCTCAGGGTTCAATCCTTGAACATTATTTTTTCTCTATATTGCTCACTTTCTATTTTCACCTAAATGATATCCTGGTCTTGTGGCTTTGATACATCAATGTCTCCTGAATGTGTCTACCTTCCTGACCTCTGCCCTGAGCTCCAGGTTCTAATATTCAGCTGATTCTTTTGATACACCCCTTTATATGGCTAATATACCTCTCAAACTTAGCATGTCCAAAATGAAAGTTGTGATCCCCCTTAATGTACTTACCCAAATCTGTCCCTTCCCCAAGCTTCCTTACCTCAATAAGTACCACGCCATTCTTTTACTTGCTAGAGATGAAATCTTAGTTATTCCTTGATTCTCCACTTTCTCTCATGCCTCACATTCAACCCAATAGCAAATTCTGCCAGTGCTGTGCTTTGATTCCTTCCACCCTGGTTCAGGCTTCATCATTACTCACCTGTGTACCAGCCAATAGCATTCACATAGATTTCCTGTCCCCACACTCGCTTCCATACTGGGTTTGATGCAGAGTGCCTCAGGGATACATTTTACCTACTAGGTAAGATCATGTTTTCCCCTGTTCAAACCTCACTAATGCTTCCGATCTCCGCATGAAACCCAAATATTTTGTCTTGTCCATGACCATCTAAGCCCAACATGATCTGGCTCCCTGCTGCTTCTCTATCCCATATCCAATCGCATCCTCCTTCTGTTCTCCTCTCCCTCCCAGCTGCTGAGCCCCTCGCCCCTGGTCCTAGTGAAACTATTTCCTTGCAAGTTCGGGAACACATCAAGATTTATGCTCTTGGGGTTCCCTGCACTGACACACTCTCCTACCCGATATCCACATGGCATATCCATCATTTCCTTCGAGTCTCTTTTCAAAGGTTACCTTATTGTTAGACAGTCCTTTTGATCCTATTCTACAGTTACACAAACCTACTCTATCCTTCACATTAACTATGCCTTAGTTTGCTTCATTTTTTCATTGAATTAATGATCACCTGTGTATACGTTTATTTGTTTACTTCCTGTCTCCCCTTGATAAGAGTCAAAAATTAACAGTATAAAACCATGAGATCAGGAGCTAAATTTTTTTTATTCATTTCTCTAACCCCAATGTTAAAACAAACTGTCACATCCCTGGCACTCAAAAAAATGTTTGATGAGTTGACTTATAATATATATATTTAAGAAATGTCAAGCTATAAAAAAAGATTAATTTTTAAATTCTAAGTGAGTATATAATTAACCAAACTCTGTTGGTAGTTAATAATTCATATATCATATAATTTATGACTTTAGAGAAAAAATAATAATATTAGCATCTACTTTCAGCAAGGAAAGACCAGGGCTCAAATTTTGATTCTACTTCTTACTAGCTAGTTAACAATTTTGGCAAGTAAGTTACTTATTTTCTTAGAGCTTGAGTTCTCTAATGTGTTAAAAGAGATGAGCATGTTGGCCTTGGTTCTCTTTACAACCATATTCATGCTGTTATGAAATAAATGGCATCAGCAGCAGCAGAGGTAGTAGTGGCCGTAGTTTCCCCCTAAGTCACAGAGTAAGCAAAAGCTTCCCCTCCAGAAATGAAGATTATAAGAGTTTCAGAAAGACATTTAAATGGGCTTCCCCACAATCTCTGCAAGGACTGAGACCTAAAATAAATAGATGGTGAGGAGAACAGCATGGCACCAAGATCACCGAGGCCACTGCAATCCTGGAGCCCTCTGCTGACGTGACCCTAACTCCAGGGTACCTAGGAGTCCCACTCTAGACCATCCCTATTCAGAGAACACTCAGGAATCCAGCTCATTCCCAGAGCAATGTCAGAGTGGACCGACATGGATTTGGGAATCTTCTACCACAGAGAGAATCGAAATCTCAGGGAAGAACAAGAACTGAGCATTACTTTCAGTGACTCTCAAGAGCCTGCGTTATACTCAGTGGAAATTAACTAAGTTAAATATAGTGTCCACATATGTGAAAGAGTGGATTTGCCATTTTTACCCAGGAGAATCAGAAAATGCTCCTTGCCAATAACTATATAAAAAACAAAAGATGCATGATTCTTCTTAAAGTCGATGCTTGCTTGTTTTTTATTTCATTCATCATCATTGCCTCCCATCTTGGTCCCTCATTCTCTCCCTTTAAATTCCCATTCTACCAATGAGGAACAGAAGGCTGTAGCCCCCAGTACATGGCAGAGGTATACCTTTTGGAACGTGCATTTTTCCTCTGTTAGACAGATAGACATATTGAAAGATAAGTGAAGAAAAGTAGAAATATTTAGCTGATAGCGAAAACTAAGATGCTTCTCACTTTTCTTTTCTCTGGAACAAAGTACCAGCCTTAGTCAACAAGTGTTGATCTGTTCTAAGGGAAAGGCCACAGGAGTTCCAAGGTAACCTTATAAAACTCCAACTGTTTAGGGGAGGAGGGCAGAGACATAGGTGTTGTGGTTTTATTTGACTTTAGATGGGGTTTGGGTGTATAGGTGGGGAACCAGTCACTGGGCAGGACTCAAGGAACCATTTCATCGAGTATAAATAACCCTGGCAAGGGTCACAAGAACTCTCTGGAAGGGCTTACCACTTCTGTCTGCCACCCCAATGCCAAATCCTTTTATTAAATTTTTTTTAAATACACAACTGTGATTATAGAGTTACAACTTACACAGCGTGGCTTCATCCAGTCATATTACCATTCTGAGCCAGTCATTGGAAGGCCAGAAATGTTCTGCCTCCAGGGTGATGTGTAATATTGCTTCAGGCCACGCAGGAATGCCCAGGATCACCCTGTGCAGGAGCCAGACCAAACTTAACCTGGCCAGAATCTCACAAGAATTAATGGTTTTTAAGAGAAGGTCACTGGCAGGACCTTAGGAAATGAGATCCCAAGACATGGAACTAATTGTCCAACAGAAGAGATTTCACGTCGGGAAAGAGCTACTTCCTTGTCTGGCTAGTAGGATATGTGGCGGGAACAGAGCCCAGGAATGCTCGAATGTTTCTGAAAGTCCTTTATGTGGTTTGAGTTAGGTGAAAGAGTTTTTTGTCTCCCATCACTTAGGATTAAATAAATTTCTACCTAAATTTCTTTTTTTTTCTTCAAAGAGGTTTTGTACGTTGACTGGAACTTTTTACCAAAAGAAAATGAAAGAAGCACATATGAAAAAATCACTATAATTTTTTGGTTAAAAAAGGTAGCAAAACCTCTTTTACTAGTAGATAGTATAACTATTTGTTTGGTTTTACCATATTCTGTTAGGTACCTAAATGAAAAATCAAAACCTGGTGGTTTTTCAATTGGGATATCAAAGTTACTAATTAGATGACAAGCTACTTGAAGGTAGTGCATCTTTTGGCTTTCTATAACTCTTGCATTAACTATCTCAATGCATGGACATGCTACACACCCAGTATGTCTCCATGAAATAGATCGCCAGTAGGGACATTAAATCAGGGTATACAAAATCTAAAATTCTCTTGACATATTGATGTACAAAAGGAAAAAGGAAAAGTCCTCTTCATTTATTTTTTTGTTTTTTGTTTAACAGAGGTGCCTAGAGTTCCCCTCTGTGCCATGTTGAGCCTGGGGCTGGGATATAAGCAAGGATGATACATTGTCTGCCTTGATTATACTCTGACATGGGGGAAATTATACATAATAACCTAAACTTATAATTCAATATAAGATGGACTGGCATAGAGATATCGAGAGAATTCTGAGGACTTCAAAAGCTTTGTCTGAAGAAAACAGGAAAATCTAATAGAAAATTGAAATTTATAAAGTCTTGGATATTCATGTGACCAATGAATGACTTAGGCAAGGACTATGATATCAAAGTAGAGGAGGTATGCTGAGTAGAACATTAGTGGTAGTATATACAGTATATTAAGTTACAGTAAAGTAGATTAGTATATAGTATACTAGATTGGTAGCACAACAGCTTCTTAATATTATCAGAGTTCAGGTGCACACAAATAATACAATATCATCATTCTGTGTTTGGTGTCCTATTTGTATACTTAGTTGGTTAAAACAATAGGGAAGGAATGCAAGAATAAATGGCACAGAGTGCACTCCTCTGAGTGATCCTATGAGCCTCCTAGAGATCATGCGTCTTTAGGAGTCAGAGCAGACATCATTAAATCTGAGTAGCACAAGAAGTAATGTCCACTCTATACAGGAACAGAGCCACATTACTACACTTATTTCTCACTTGAGGTAGTCTTTACAAATTCTTGCTCTTCTGAGGATAAACCATACGGTCTTCCAGAAGTGTATTTGACTTTAAACAAATCGATTTCTAACTTACTGTTGGTCAATTCATCAGTCTTTTGTGATACAAAGATCGTGTTAGGTTTTATTTCTGTGTAAAAAATTACCCTAAAATATAGTGGTCTAAAACAATACACATTGACCATATCACAGTTTCCATAAACCAGGACTCCAAGAATGGTTGACCTGGATGTGTCTGGCTCAAGGCATCTCACGAGGCTGCAATCAAGGTATCAGCAGTGGCTGCTGTCATTTCAGGGCTCCCCTGGGAAAGGATCTGCCTCCATTCTCACTCTCATGGCTATTGGCTGGCATCAGGCTTTTGCTGGCTTTTGCTGGAGATATCAGTTCCTTGCTACACAGCCCTCTCCAGCTCACAGCATGTCTGATGGTATCCTTGAGAGAAGGCTGGAGGGGTGAGTGTGTGTTCAAGATTGATGTCACACATTTTTGTAACCTAATCTGTCATCACTTTTGCAATATTCTATTTGTCAGGTGTAGTAGCCAGCCTGCACTCAAGGAGAGGAGATTATGCAAGGTCTTGAATGCCAGGCTATGTGAAGGTTGTTGGGGGGCACCTTAGAAGCTGCCTATCTACCACAGAGTGGTAGAAGTAAAATGCGAACTGTATTGTTATTCATTAGATTAATATATGAACAGACCTTGTGAGTCTCTCCATAGCTCTTCATCTGGATGGACTGTCCACTGCCCCCCACCCCCCGACCAGAGTTATGTGAACTTTTGACATATGTAACAGTTTGAAGAGGAGACCAGTCTCTCTACCATGTCATCTGTGGAAGAATGGAATTTTCAAATAAAATCCCTACACGCATACACTAACCTAAAGATACATGTATGCAAATTATACTTCTACATGTAAATACAAATAAGTAACGGTGCCATATATGTGCTTCTCATGTTTCACATCATTTTCTAAAAAGTATATTAAACTAGTAAATGAACTGCTTAAGAATGTGTAACGTGGTGAAAAAGAAACTTCATTTTTCACGGTTCTTGGCCTCTCTGTATTTATGTCTGGAACCTAAACACTGAGAAAATTTAAGTTGTTGCCTTTAATTTCCTTTTGAATAAACATAGAGGGGAGTGAAAAGGAAAAATATATTTTTTCAGTTTTATCATGTTTCCCTAGTCATGTCCCTCTTATTACCCCTCCCTGTCTGCCGATCCATTCACCTCAGTAAAGTTCAGAGAACTTGAGCTTCTATTGTTCCACTTGAGGCAGTTTTATGAAAATGATCTTGCTTTCTGTACAAGATTGTTTTCAATGGTAACAATGACTTTATAAATAAGTTATAAATTCCTCAGCGATAACTTGACACTTATGAAGTTTCAACTTTTAAACCCTCATTATAAGCAATGCACCAAAAGGAATTTTAGATCCTTTAACAATAGTAAAAGATACTTTTTCACCTGCTTCGAACTCAAGCATAGTTTAACACATTTGCATCACTTTTTTCCAAAAGAAATACACTTTTGGATACAAATCAGATGCACACAACTTCTGCCAAAAGGATAGTTTTCCACAACATTTCATACAAATTAAAATGGGGTTTGAATGGTCTTGAATACATTTTAAGTAGTCTGTACTTCCCTATTTTCTAATTCCAAAGTCTGAGTTTTATGTGAAGCATATCCAATGAATACCCCACAGGTATCTCAAGCACAAGATACTGCAAAATGAACTCACTGTTCTTCACCCCCCAAACCAACTCATGTTGTCACACGGATCATTACCAATTATCTAATAATCCCAACTCTTAATTTACAGGAGAAGTTTAAGGAGATTGAGAGAATTTAGATGACTTGCCCAATGTATCTAGGGTTAGAGACCAGTATCTCCTCCCAGCTAGTCCTTCATGCTTTTGGTTCCTCTATTTTTATTAATGGTACCATTAAAACTTCTACTCACTTCAAGCCATCAACATCAAATTTACTCCTTCCCTTTCCCCATATCCAATCCCCTTCCAAATCTTGCTACTCACATATGGATGCTGCTTTCATTGCCTTTCTCACCACACCCATTCAAGTCCTTATACCTTACCTGGGGCTATTGAAAAAGCCTTCTAACTATTTACCTTGACTTCCAGTTTTCGCCTACTCTAGGTTACTCCAGATGAAATTCAGTGATATTTTCCTTAAACACAGTTTTGATCATGTCATGGAAGAATTCTATCCTTGAATGTCTTTCCATTGTCAAGCAAACAAAACACAGTCTTTTCTTTTCTTTTTTGCCTAGTGAATTGAACTTAATTTTCTATTGTTTACATTATGACAGTTGTCCCCATTTTTCCCCCTTTGCCCACTTCCACCCAGCCCTCCTGCCCCCACTTCTCTCAGGCTATTACCACACTGGTATCTGTGTCTATGGGTTATGCATATATGTTCATATTCTTTTATATTCTAGTTTTCTGGGCTCTGCATAACCCATCCCCATAAACATTCTCTAGCTTATTTCCTATAGATTAGTACCATTCTTTTCTTTAGCTAAACTGGTACACTCTATTTCCAGAATATAACTCATCCTCCTTCATCTGTGTTCACATTATTTCTTCTACCTGGAATAATACCTCTTTTCAATGTGGTGAAATCCTGCCTATCCACCTAACTAAGATAAGCATTGCTCTATCTGAAATCCCCATGGCATTGTTTCTGCCTTATTTGCAGTTCTTATTATATTCTTTCTAGCTTCAGAGGTCTACAACTATTCCTTTACCCTTTGCTTTACCATAAGGTTCACAAGGCTAGTAACCATTCAGCTGTGTGCTCCCTATATGTGACTAATGGGGCTCTTCTCCCCAACATGGCTCAATAAATGGTCATCAAATTAATAAACTCAGTCTGTCTATGGAATGGAATCTAAAACTTTCAATTTATTTTTAAAGTACCTCCATTAGAGATACTAGAAAGTTGCCATACAGCCTTCTTAAAACCATTTATGAAGGCAGTCACTCTTTCAATTGCCTTGTTGATAGCTTGACCCAGAAGGAGGTAAGGCTAAGAAGGTCTGCAGATGGGTGGACACAGCTGGTGATGTTACAGGACTATAACACTGTACTATCTTTCTACTTAATGTTTTTATTTAGATCATACCAAGGGTATCACTGAAGGTAAGGTGTTAAACAGCTATCTGTTTTGTGTTCTTTAGATTTTGGTTTTGGTTTTATCATTAATTGTCCAGAATGCTCCTTCGACATTTAATAATCAACCACTCAGAACTTTCCCAGAGCTATGAATCACGAGGGCAGCTTCCACAGTTCCAGATTCGACAGCTCCAAAGGAGTAGCTTTCTCTTTTCACCCTCAATGCAAGTAGAGAGTATCAATCACCAGTTTTATATTATATGTGTTTTTTTCTTTATCCACAAATAATTATTTCTTTTATTATTCCTTTCTGTTTCCCTACCCTCTCACAAACTTTTGAAGGTGAAACAATAGAAGCTGTCACAAATGCATTTTTTAAGTTAAAAAATATTTTATATATTCTTGTTGGAGGCCAAGAATATCTTGTCAATAGCATTTCATGGGCAGATCATCCAGCCAAGCCACAGGCAAGTCTTTCCTCATAAGTTTTACCTCATTACATTTGGATTTATTCAAAGTAGAATAAATGAGGTTGAACTATCCAAAATGTTATGTGAGCCAGTGGGAAGAAAAGAAAATGCATCTCAAATTAGTACAATTACTCAAATTCAAGCATGGCCTTTACTTCTATTTTAGTGGTATATTATACTGTTGGTCATCCTATAATGCTAAATATATTTCCTTTGTCTTGAGATATGACACATTGCTGGAGAATATCCCGCAGTGATTAGATGCATTGTGAATACATAGCTAACTTCTGCTGGGTGGGACCTTCAACACTGGACAGCAACTCCTTTTGTTTTTATACTACCACTGTATTCAATTACCTGCAAATAACAACTGTTCCAAATGTTAACGACTCTCAGGGCCCCCACATAGTCCTTACCTCCTATACTCATAGCTAATTACCTCACCATTTGCTTTACTGTGAGGCTTAATATAAACACTCTTAACTATAAGCTTAATAGGAATCTCCTACTTTACCTGGTTAGAGTGTGTTTTCCTGCCCCCTTTGAAGTTAGGCGTGCTCCGTGTGCTTTGCTTTGGTCAGTGAAAGGGGAATGGGTCTCTTCCTGATGGGAGCTTTCAGAGTCAGTGGGTGATTTGACACTTTTCCTCTTCCTCAGCCACAGCCTGGCACAGTTAGAGATTCCGGCTGCTCTGTCATGCTGTCTCCCCAGCCTATGCACATAAACACGAATCCTGAGCAAGAAATAAACCTTCATGGTGCAGATCCACTAAGATTTGGGGGTTGTTTGCTACCTCAGCCAAAACCTAGTCTCTGAATTATATCAGGGAAAATGGTGGAGTAGGTAACCTTAACTGCTCATCCCTCTACAAACACAGTAAATAAATTGGCAAGAACTGTCAGAGTCAACTTTGTCAGAACTCTGGAAACTTACCAAGGGTTTATAGCAACTAATCAAAAGCTAAATCAAGAAAAAATCATCTCAGTTTCAGTAAGAGAGTTTAAGTTATCCTGTCCCCATTCCTCTCTTCCTAGCTCAGAGGCAGCCTCGAACACAAGTGGCATTCCTGGTACAGTTTCCTGGTACTAGAAGAAGCAGAACAGAACTCATTCCCAAAGACTTACAGCTTTGTTTTAACCTGTCTGGTGACTCTGCTGGACAAGCTGGAAGGGCTTGCCTTTATTTTGCCTAAATCAGAACAATCCCAGATGGCTCCTCAGGAGGCATTTGTCAAACCTTTTTAAAGGCAAATAAATCAGCAGCTGTTACCTGAGGCCAGAGATTAACAGGGCAGATAATAGCCAAACTGAAAAGCTTGGCAGAAAAGGCGAGGTAATAAGATAATTAGTGGAAAAAGGAATTAAAGAAATCTTAACTAAATGGAAAGACATCCTGTTTTAATGGATTGGAAGACTCAATATTGTTAAGAAGGCAACACTCCCTGAATTGACTTATAGATCCTATGCAATCCCTATCAAAATTCCAATTTCTTTTTTTTTGCTGAAATGGACAAGCCGAGTCTAAAATCCATATTGAATTACAAAGGATCCCTGACAGCCGAAACAGTTTTGAAAAAGAAGAACCAATTACAAGGACTCA